>JACEFZ010017666.1:10000-50147 GCA_014155875.1 Cepaea nemoralis
CATGTCCAAACATTTTTGACTGTCTACGTCTAATTTCTCTAATCAATTTACGATTTTCATTTGTCTCCTGTAACCGGCTCCGTGGCCGAGGGGTTAGCAGCTTTCTCCGCTAACTCCGAATACTCTCGTCACGTGACGCGACGAGAATTAGCAGTGGTTCGAATCGCAAAAGTGACTTATGAGAGTATGGAGCCGGTCGCTCAGAAAGTCGTGGCGTGCTGATGAGCGTAATCTAGCCTAGGAATCAACATACAGCTGAAAGATGCTGGTGTTGACCGCAATATCCTGAAACAGGATGGAAACGCGGGAAAAAAAAAAAAAATTTGTCTCCTGTAATACTTGTTCATTGGTATTTCTATCTGTCCATTGTATTCTTTGCATTTTCCTCAGAAACCACATTTCTGCAGCCATCAAATGTTTTTCAGCTTGATTGCCCATTGTCCAAGTTTCACATCCATACAAAAGAACAGGTTCTATGTAGCCCCTCAACACTCTTTTTCTAGTTTCAATTGACATCTTTTTATTGATCGGTATGTTTTTCATCTTGCTAAAGGCTACTTTCGCCACGGCGATTCTTGTTCTAATCTCTACAAGGCATCTCCCATCAGATGTTATGACTGTTCCGAGATAATTGTACCGATTCACTTGTTGAAGAATCTATCTGTTTCTTAATGTTAAGTTAACGGTGCACTAAAAAGTGCCGAAAATGAAAGAACTGGAACAATTAACGCACTGTCTATATCGAACGAACCTGCTAGTTTACGGGTGCCAAATTCGTTCCATGGATCCAATGCAGTGATTCACGGTAGGCATTCAGTTAGACTGGTTATTACACGGTTTTTGGGCAAAGGTAACCCAGTTAAGAGACCAGTGACTACTGTCAAGGCCAAGTTCTTCAGCAAGGTTGCCGAAAGGATAATCACGGAAGTCGGTAGTGTCTGCGTGCTTTTCTGTTCTCAAGTTTTATATTTTGTTTTGTACGCTGGATTTCTGCTGTGTGTTGTTAATGCGTTTTTCTTTTTGTTATGTTTGCTATATTTGTGTTGTGTTGCGTTCTCTTGTGTTCTGTTTTGTGTTGCATTCGCTGCATTTCTGTTGATGTACACTGTTTATTATATTTGGGGGGGGGGGGGGGGTGGGGGGGGGGGGTTTATTTTTATGGCTTTCTTGTGTGTGGTGTTCCCTGGTTTTATGTTGTGTTCACTTGCTTTTGTTTTGTGTTTTGTGGTTTTCTCTTTTGTGTTGTGTTCACTGGTTAATGCTTTGTTTGCCATCGATGGTTTCCTGTTTTGTGGTGTTTATTGGTGTTATATTGTGTGCTTTGGGTTAACTGGATTTATTTGTGTTATGTTCACTGTTGTGTGTGTGTGTGTGTGTGTGTCTGTGTGTGTGTGTGTCTGTGTGTGTGTGTGTGTGCGCATTGGTCACTGGTATTTTCAGTTGTGTTGTTTTCCTGTTGTTTTGTGTTCACTAGCTCTGTTTCGCGTTAATTATTAGTTTTCTGCTTTATTATTTTCAAATGTTTTTTTTTTATTCACTTGTTTCCTAATTAGTGTTGTATTTGCAACTGTTAAATTGTGCGTGTTGTTGACTGGTTTTGTTTTGAGCTTACTGGTTTATGTTTTGTGTTTTTCACTAGTTTTCTTTTCTGTGTTGTTGTGTTCACTGCTTCAGTTTTTGTTGTTGTGTTCACTGGTTATGTTATATGTTGTTGACTTGTTTTTGTTTTGTGTTCACTAGTTTTCTTATATCTAATTTCTTTCTTTCTTTCTTTCTTTCTTTCTTTCTTTCTTTCTTTCTTTCTTTCTTTCTTTCTTTCTTTCTTTCTTTCTTTCCACCCTTTGCATACATATCTATTATATGCATACGATGTGTTTATGTTGTGTCAGGACGTACTGTAAGACTATCAACAGAGTTGAAACCAAACAGCGCTTACTCAATTACTCCAAGTCACCTTCAGAAAACACTTCAAGGTCATGTAATAGCAGCTAACGTTACCATTAGTAGTCATGATGCGCCATATTTGTTATATAATATGTGTTATCTGTGGGGAAATCATTCTTGAACTCCGGACAAGTCCACGTGTGTTCAGATCCTCACGTCAACATATTAGTCAGCGTCCGGCGGCTGACAGTGCCAATTCTGTGCTGATTGATGATGAGTTCCCCCCCCCCCCCCCCAACCGTTCTCCGATGCGCCTCTCATGTTTGGCTGTGCCAATTCTTACTCTTGCCGTGGACAGAACTCCCCCTCCCACCCCAGCCCCTAATCAACAGTCTTTCTCCATTCCGTATTTGGCTGCCCAAGTTTCTTTCTAGACATAAGGTCAAGAGGGCGGTCTCCATCGCTTTCCCTCTTGGCAGGGACCATACTGGCCGGTGACAGTACCCATGGTCTCTGTAAAGGGTTCGTCTGTCTACAGTCGCAAGCCGACCGTAACCAGCAGCTACCCGTTGGCTGCTCTCAAACTCACTCCACCACCTCATCCTGTGGTTTCACTCTACCCTGTTAAACACAGGTTAAATGCAAGAGGATTTATTTCATTGCACCAGGTTTTCCACATTTGGCTCAGTCTTCGTTCTGCAGAGCGACATGTCGAAGGCGTCGCGCAGAGCTTGAACTCAGTAGCTTCAGTGACAACCCTCGGGTTTCTTTGGGCTCAAAATTGCATTCTTGAACTGAAATACGGAGTCGCAAAACGAACCAACAACCTTCATAGCGCTTGACCACTTCAATACGGGGACCCTGTTTGAGGTGCTAAGAGGGTGCTCTAGCATACATAAGGGTGTCCCCTAGGCAAGCAGAGAAAAAACGGTGCCTTACTCCTCCTTCAATAGGTGATACCTTATACTACGTCACCCCGAGAATGCATAATGATATAAATGTTAATCTTATGGCAAAATTTATGGTTGTCCTTACTCCCATTCCGGATACTTTCAAGCATGGTTGAAAATTACTATTGCTTTTTGTGTGTTAGTGTGGACATGTTATTTTCATGTCTTTATCACACACACACACACACACACACACACACACACACACACACACACGCACGCACACACACACACACACAAACACACACACACACACACACATATGCTTGCTTGCTTGCTCGCTTGCTTGTGTTCGCTGGCTCTGATCTCCAGCACGAAGTCCTTTATGTCGGATGAAAACATCCTGTTGTCCAACATCAGTGTGATGTCATACAGGACCTGAGGTTTGCGTGAGTATCCGTTGTCCCATGTCTGACTTATTGGTGTGCAGACTGGTAGTTCCTCGCCGTACAGGCAGACACTCTTCGACTTCGGAGGAATCAACGATCCTACTGACTTCAGCCAGGACCCTTAATGGACCTGTTACCCTGGACGCTCGGCGAGAACGCGTCAATAGGTCTTGGCCAGTACAGAACCCAGCCTTGGTGCCTTGGAAACACCTCCCCCCCCCCTCCCCCCACACACACACACAACACTGACTTCATGTGTTTGTTGGATGTCGTATTTGTTCTGTCTTTGTATTTATTTGTGTGTTGGACTCTGTGATATACAGCTCTTGTATTTGTGTGTATGTGTGTTATTATATGTTTATATTGTTCTTGCATGTCTGTGTGTGTTGGCTGTTAAGTTAATGTTATCGTTCTATTCAAGTGTTTTACTTTGTGTTAGTACTACCCTTGTATGAATGTGTCTTTTAGATCCAGTAGTATTCTTGTAATTCTCTGATCCATCTACATGTGTGTGGCACAGTTTCTTGCAGGGTACTTGTTTAAAATATTCTCGTATTTTCATCAAACATACTGACTAATAAAAAGATGACAACTGCAACGAGAAAAAGAGTATTAAAGTGCTACATAGAACCTATACTTTTGCATGGATGTGAAACATGGACGATGAGCATACATGTTGAAAAACATCTGATGGCTGTGGAAATTATACATAGACAGTCACTTTTTTTTTTCTTTGGGGGTGGGAGTGTTGTGGGGTTGGGGGGGGGGGGGGGACGTTATGAAAATACATAAACTAGAGAACTTTGTGACAACTGGCAATATTGAGGAGAAATGAACAAGAGAAAGGCAGAGATGTAAATATCTGGAAGGCATGACTACGTGGTATGGTCAGGACAAGAACACAGCCGATCCACGGTGATCTGGTGAGCGAGTAAGATGGCGAAACATGATCGCCCACGCTTATCAGCATGGCACATGATGATATTGATTTTTATGAAGAGTGTCTCGAAATATGTTATTGGTTTTAGTTGCAACTGTTTTTATAGGAAACTTCACCAGAGAGGTTTTTATCACTTACTTATTAGAATTTGGCTAGACTACAAATTCTTTCGACAAGCAATAACCACACTACGGTAAAACCTCATTAGCTATGGTACGGCATCCATGATTGATGAATGGGAGGAAGTGACGTCAGATTCTTCACCATGATATTAATGTAACGTAAACAAAATATAAATGTATATGGAAATTCCCGGGAGGAATGGATTACCAATTCCTTCTTAATCAGCCAATATAAGAAAACCTGGCAAATGGCTCACGAACCCCTGAGTGTGGAACAACACAGATAAGTGTAAGTTTCCAACACTAAATATATGTAGATAGGTTTTTCCATAGAACGCGTAGTGAGCCTGGACAGTTACTGGGGACAAAGAGGAGTCTGCTCACTCTGAAAATAAGATTTGTCCACGTGTGATCTCCCAGCTACCTGTAGCTCAGTATACAAATTATAAACAGTGTCTGTTGTACCAACTGTACAAAATAAAATGCTGAACGAAATTCAATAAGGAATAGACTCGAATTCGTGTTCTAAATCAAACAATATATTGGGACAAATGATCGGGTTGCGGGTAGATCTGTGATCTTCATGTTAAAAACAGCACATTTTGCAACAACAACAAAAAAATAAAAAGCCAATTCAATATAAGATAGTGATAACCAAATGACACCTTGTTAATAAGTATACATGTAATCCGCTAAAAGTGTGGGTATAATCCTTCACTTAGAAATTCAACGAATGTGTGGATTCACCAACTAACAGTCCTCTTAATAGGATTATCAATGTCCATCCCTTAGCGGCATCAGATAAAGTTCTTAATATGTCTCTTCACCACAAATACTTCATCTCCAAACGATGAACTGGATATGGTAAAACTTCCCTGGGTGTAGATACTCCGTTGTTTCATTAATATAACTATCAATTCCCATAGGGCAATGTGATGGATATGGTTAGTTAATCTACTGGAATACTTAACTTGATACGAAAAGACTTGACGTTGTTGAGATTGGGTGGTCCTTCTAGACAACAGGGATCTACTCTTTAGGTTGACCACAAGGCAAATTCCTCGATTCATCAGATATGATGAAGACCGTCTAGTGGAATATGTGCATGGCTCTGAACAACTTAACCGAGATCTGTAAGATTAAAAGATGATGACGTCATGATGAAACAAAACGCCATGATAAGATAAGGACGTCATGGGGAGAAAATGTCATAACAAGATCTCATCCACTCATGTCATATCTGCAAGACCGGTCAACACTATCTTCGTGTTGTACACTCCAGTCATGTCTCGTACACTCAGTACATAATTGCCTTTTCCTACTGGGGTCAAAATCGAACATATCTCCTCCAGCACTCAGGGAAAATATAATGAATCAACATTTACATGTGAGACATTCACAAACGAGAAAACACATAGATCATTTCATGAAATAATGATCATAAGAAATCGTGAGAGAATCGCCAGATATATATTCATCTATCTCATAACATCAACAAAGATTCGAACACGTAAACGTAACGGCCTTCCCAGGCTTTCTCCGTTGAGCAGGGGTTAAAGACGTGGTTCGAAATCCTGTTCCTTTTGCAAGCGTTATTGTTGCACAAAAATTCAGTAACGAACTGCATAATGGCAATCATTCAGAAAGCACTTGGAAGAGTACTGAACGTAAAAATCCGTCAGGTAATTAGCAGCAACTGAACAATGCTGGCGTTGAGTGCAACGTCATGAAAAGTCATGCACCATATATCTATCGTTATTTCCCACATGAGCAATAATCTCAGGGGGAAGACCCACTGTACTCTCCCTCTCCCACTCTCATAGCATATTCAAGAAAGATGTGAAAATGAAGAATCACATTGCATAAGTGCACAATAGTTCAAGATACAAATTCGTTAGAACAATTTCCGCAGCATAAAGAAGAATGCTCGTGATGTGCATTTATCAGGAATAATTTCTACAGCATAAAGAAGAATGCTCATGATATGCGTTGATAGTGAAACGGCAATCCCATAGCATATAGAAATATCATTCGCAGCAGATGAAACTTAATCATGGTAAAATAATTAGTGGAATAGCATTTCAGTCTGTAGAATCAAATTCTCAGAAAGCGAGGTAATCAGGCTATCTTCTCAGTGAAACGTTAATTTCACAACTGCACAATTTTACATATAGACAACGTTTTACCTTTATTACATTTCACCAGGTCGTCATAGTATGTTTGTGAAAGGATGAGCTTACCTCAAAATGAACAACACCGGGCAAAATAAAATCCTGAAACGAAAAACGACAAACTGATGTGTGTCTCTTCAGTTACATTTCTAAAATATCGATACACAATTCACCCAGTGTTAGCCCCAAACTATTAGACGCCAAGCTCAGCTAGGTCAACCAATCGTCTATCTCCTTTGCGATGCCACGCTGTGCCAAATAAATGTTGACATGTTCAAGAATATGCAGTTCGGACTGTTGTCACTTGAAGATAAAAATAGCGCTGATGAAATAATTCCGTGTGGTAGCAGATGTGTGCAAAAAGGTAGGTAAATATTCTACATCACTGAAATAATGTGGTGATGATGATAGATATATCACAATTAAAACATTAACTTCCTCATTCCAAGTCTCATTTGTTCTATTGGAAGCAAAGTGAAGCACATACTTTCTCTTTATATGCTACACCAAGACATTTGATAAAGTGAATCATAATGAAATGATCAAAATGTTAAAGGATATTAAAACTGATGGTAAAGTTCTCAGATTAATAAAAATGTACAGGTAAAACGTAACAGTAATTAAAATCTGAATAAAGTGGAAAATTATGAACAGATAAAGGAAGGAATATGTTTGTCATCAGATTATTTTCTCTTTACAGCGAAATAATACTGAAAGAGATCAAAGGCAGACTAAGAAGACATAAATAAGCATTATGCATTATGCAAATAACACAGCAATGATAACTGAAAACGCAAAAGATCTATAATAACTGTTGGACACACCAGTAACAATGGGACTAGCCTTGATTATTAAGAAAACAGAAACAAATGTAATAGGATAACATCAAAGATGTGATGTTACAATAGAAGAAAAATGTTTAACCAAGTCAAATATTTGAGTACAATAAAAACATCGCGTGGAATATGAGTGACTGAGATTGAGGGCAGAATAGTCCACGCAAAAGTTGCATTCAGGGGATGAAAGGTATATTATCTAATGAATCACGTTTATTGAAAGTCAGAAAGAGGATACTGAAACGTTATATCAAACCTGTTCAGTTTTATGGCAGTGAATCTTGGAATGTGAACGAACAAACTAGAAAGAGTAGCAGAGTTGTGGCTTCTGAGGCGAATACTAGGATCGTCTTGGACGGCCAGAGTAACTAATAACGATTGTCTAGAATATGCCAATAAAAGTAACACGTTATACACAACTATACGAAGGGACAGACAGTGTTCTGTGGTCATGAAATGAGAACAGAGGCGCCGGAAAACTTCGTGGCCACTTGAAATATCAGATGTAACAGAGGCAGAAGTAGACGAGGACAATGATGCTTGATAGTCTGTGATGATGTCATGGAGGAATTTCATTAATAGAATTGATCCAGAATTCAAAAGGACAGAGATTTGCGGAGAGACCAGAACTGTCTACGCCACTTTGCAAACCACATGATGAAGATGTCCACGATGATCTAGTTGTTTCTTTACATGATACATGTTTGGGTGCGACGAAGTTCAACGATATAACTGTGGGGCAGAAGGGGTATGGTAGAGTGAGTTAGTGTCACGATTAATTAAATATAGCACACAGTGTTAAAACAAATCATGCACTGAGTAATCAGCTAACATCATGGTGATTTTTTTTTGTTAATATTAACGCGTTAAAAGCTCTTCGAGATCATATATTACTAACTCCCATTATTTTTAATTACTTGTTATCACTATTAACACTTATTTATTCAAATTTCCTCCTATGTGAATCTTAATTAACTTAAATTATTTTGTATTGTATTTACACAGCAGGGTTGCTGAACACATACCCAGCTGGCTTGATAAGATACTATACACAGGCGATAGGATCATGGGAAGGCTGACACACCACAATTATAAACTTCCGGCGTCGTCCATTGCACGTCATGTCTTGGAAACCGGTCATGTAATTGATAGAGACAGCGCTTTTCGCGTGTTGTTTCATACACAAAATAGTCGTTTGTTAAAGTTTACAGAGGCCAAAATGATAAATTTACATAGGCCAATTTTGTGCAAACAGAAAGGCATGATTGTTCATTTAAAATTGCCATCGTAAACAATTGATATTACTGTGCGAACATGTGTATATTTCAGCTTGAAAGACGAATCTAGTTATTTTACTCTACATTGTGTGACTTCTGCAGTATGTACCTGACGAGATGCAGCGAAATTTTCCAGGCAATAAATCGTACAATTTATTGTATTTATGCCATCGATATCCTTTTCAACCATCTGGGATTTAATTTGGACATATGGTGCCTATTATTATGTAAGATGTTAGATTGTTATATTCCTGAAATCATGTCTTTCAGACTTGTGTGTGTGTGTGCGTGCGTGCGTGCGTGCGTGCGTGTGTGTGTGTGTGTGTGTGTGTGTGTGTGTGTGTGTGTGTGTGTGTGTGTGTGTGTGTGTGTGTGGCGTTCGCTCGCTTTGAACTCAAGCATGGCCCCTACTAGCTCACTACTGGTGAGTCCATTGGAATGATGTCTGTGTGTGGATTCCATCCATCCATCCATCATGTGCCATGCCGGTAAGCGTGAGCGGTCATGTTCTGCCATCTCACTCGATCACCAGAGTCGTGGATCAGCTCCGTGTTCCTGTCACAATCATGCCACGTGGCCAAGCCATCCAGGTATTTACTTCTCGGGCTTCCCCTTGGTCTCTTCCCTTCGATCTTGCCAGTCGTCACCAAGTTCTCCAATTCATTTCTTCTCATAACATGCCCAAAAAATGTTGACTGTCTACGTCTGATGTCTCTAATCAGTTTACGATCTTCATTTGTGTGGATTTGCTTTCCCTAATACCAGTGTCCATCGCCATCAGGCAAATTTACTCTGACTTCTGAGGTACTTGTAATTTACGTCCCCAAGTCCAGGACGAGAAGTCAACATTTTAGTCCAACAGTCCGGTGCAAGGGTTGAACGCGATATCTCGGCATCAGCATACCGAAAGTTTAAGAGCGAGCGCTCTTATACGTTATTCATACTGTATTTATTTTTATTGCTATGGAGGTGGGAAAGCAAGCGGATGAATTTAATTGCACTGGGTTTTCCTTCATGTAGCTCAGTCTCGCTCCCGGGAACGCTAACCGCAGAAGAGAAGAATATTTAAGTAGTTGTGATCCTACTAAAGACAACATTTTATAGACAACAATGTTTGTGTAGTGATGTGTAGTTGTGATACTACTATAAGTCGATTGTGTTATAGGCAACAATGTTTGTGTAGTTGTGATACTACTATAAGTCAGTGTGTTATATACAACATATGTTTGTGTAGTATTGTGAATTTGCGATACTACTGTAAGTCAATGTGTTGTAGGCAACAATGTTTGGGTAGCTGTGATACTACAACAAAGCAATGTATACACGTCAAAGTTTCATTGTTTGTGATCAGGGATGTGCCTGATATGATACAGAGAGGCGGCCGCATCAGGCGGCACCGAAAGGGGGGCGGCATAAGTAGCGAAGGAGAGGCGACATTTCGAAGACCAGCATAATTAAGGGCGGCATTTCGAAGACTTGCATCATACTGAGAAAATCTACCGCACGGCCCTGTTTGTTATACTAGAAGTATTACTACTAAAAAAATTAAAAAACAATTTATATGCAACAGTTTTTCAGTAGTTGTAACACTACTTCAAGAACAGTTATACGGGAAAATTCATGTGCCGTGACACGTTTGACAAGAGCTGTTCTCGTTAAATTACACTACCTTTGGCATGACACATTTTGCGCAAGAGTGGAAGCATACAACCTGGCACAGAGCTCGGGAAAATCAATTCGGAAACTGAATTATTGAGTCTGATTGCAAACACTTTTCATTTCACTTCCCGTCAGTTTGAATGCTTTTTTTTTTTTTTTGAAAGCTAGATTAGGTTTGAGGAGCGGCTGGCCGAGTGGCTAGAACACTGGACTCTCCTTCGGGAGACCCCGGGTTCGATCCCTCGGTAAGGTGTGGGATATTTTTCTGTTGGGGGAAAAAGAAAATCCTAATCTGCACACTTCGTGGTGACTGCACTAGCCAGGCGGCCTTAATTCTTCAGGCTCAAAGACCCCTCTGCCATACACCGCAAGGTACTATATTGGCAGTAAATGACAGTGTTTTATTTTAGATTAGGTTTGAAAACGATCACTTTCATTGCACGCCGATACCATCATAAATATTCCAGTCTCATCCCACAAAGCACACAATGAGAAATTCAGCACAGTGCACAAAGTTCGCAGCACCAGAGATGACCCAAAGTGAATAAACCAGAATTACACATGCTAAATTATTCATTTAGGGATTGCCAATTGTCATCGAGTGCCTTGCCGACTGGCGTGGGTAATCACAGTATCTTACATTCAGAATAATTATGTATCGATTCTTTCGCTGACACATTTCTGTGCCACGACAAAAGGTTTTTACGAACCTTCTCTCGTCTGTCTACATTTGTCTGTCTTTCCATAAATGTTTCCTCTTCTCACAATATGTTTCAATTTTTATCTTCTTTTAATGTGGAAAAAACGACTGCTAGCTCTTATTGACATTTGTGATAAGTTGTCTTTGCGTCTTAGCTCATTCAACACATTTAGATTACTCATTGTGTCTGTCCAAGAAATTTTCATATTATTTTTGTAAAACCGCATCTCTAACGGGTCAGGGGATACTTTTCTCTCTCTCTCTCTCTCTCTCTCTCTCTCTCTCTCTCTCTCTCTCTCTCTCTCTCTCTCTCTCTCTCTCTCTCTCTCTCTCTCTCTCTCTCTCTCGCTCTCTCTCTCTATCTCTCTTTTTTTTTTAAAGTTTGTTGCTTATTATCCAGTTATGAGATAAAGAACCACATCTATGCTCACGCCAGCAGTAAAAGAACCTGTCCCTCTGTATGCTAAATCCAACTTATCAATTTACATGCAGGTGCCAGTCTACCTACATCGGCAAAACAGAGATGTGGTTAAACAACAGGGTGGTCGAACACATATGCAATTGGATTGACAGAATAATACACAAAGATTATGGGAACCTCGATAAGCCAAAAAACCACAAACCACCCACATCATCGATTGGAAGGCACATTGTGGAAACTGGTCATGTGATATCAGGGACAATGCGTTTCGCGTGTTGTTTAACACACAAAATAGTCGCATGTTAAAGATAGCAGAAGTGATCACGATTAACCTGCATAAGCCAGTTTTGTGCAAACAGAAAGACATGATAGTCAGTTTAAAATTACCGTGGTAGACAATTGAAAGTACTGTACAAATATGTGTATATTTCAGCTTGAAGTATTTATCTAATTACTTTAGTTTATGTTGTGTGATTTCTGCAGTATGTACCTGACGAGATGCAGCGAAATATGCGAGGAAATAAATCGTGCAATCTATTGTTTTTGTCTTCGTTATTCAAATTCATTACGGGAAAACATTGTTCTGAACATATGGCATTGCTTGTGCCCGTTTCCTTTAGGGGCAATAGGCACATGTTGTTAGAACCATATATTTATAGACCAAATGATGTGTGATGTGGTCAGTATCACATCGGCCGTCTTTACTTAGACATTTCCTGGACCCGTTTCCTGTACACATCCAGATTGTTCAACACTAATTTCTGGTATAATCATTATTCTTCCTGTTCTCATAATTTTTCGCTAGAACAGTCTTGTCGTATGACTCATGTAACTTAATGTGAGATGACCTTCATATTCTATAGAACCTGGTCTCTGTAACTGGAATATAGATATGTAGATAGGTTTTCTAGTTTGAAAGTTAGTTACTTCAGCCGCCTAATTGATCTGCTCTTTTCGATGTCCAAAGGCAAGGGCTTCAACGTTCACACCAGTCCTCCTAGTTTTTCACTCATTTCTGACAAGGATAGATAAGATATCCCGTTCACTACCCAGGAACAGGAGATGATTAAATCCCTTCTTTTCCAGTAAAAGTCCACTCTGCTCCCACAGTGAATCGCTCATGTCTGCTCCAGCAACAAGCAGACCACACGCCGTAAGGCAACTCCGCCCCTGACAGCTTTACATTGAATAGAAAGGCAATGATTCCACTACTATAGTATGTCCAGAAATGAATGCCGTCATTCACGATCAATTATTTTGAAAACTGTCTGTTGCATTGTTGTGAAATTTTTCCTGCCGTCTTATATTTACCCCCACCCAAGGAATATGTCTTTGATAGGTCCAAAAGCAACTTAAATCATCGAAAGCGACGACATTTCTTGGATGTTTTGATGAAAAACTAGTGATTTCTCGCTAACAAACTTGTTTTTACAGTAATGAATGCCCCGCCAATTCAGATGACGAGTATCCGGATTCGTATGGGAGTAGGTGCAGTAAAAGAAGTAGCTTAAAAGTCGACAAGGTCGACTGCATTGCACCGGGTTTTTATCCCATATGGCTCAGTCTCTTTCCGCAGCGTGGAAAGCGTCGCACAAAGCACGAACTCCGTAGCTCCATCGACGACACTCGGGAGTCTCCGAAAACATGCACTCGTGAAATGAAGGACGCGGCCCGGAATCTAGCATACAACCTTCGGAGCCCGAGTCAGACGGCTTGACCACTTCACCACGGAGAATCCCGAGAGGGGTGCAATGTGTAATATTAGTCAAGACAGAGAATTTACAGAGGCATGGGGTAAATAATGTGTAAATTGACAGGAAAGAAGAATGAATATATTTCTTACCTTATTTTTCATTTCCTTCTTGTTTCTTCAGCTGCTGGTTAATAATGTGTACACAAGTATTCATGTTAGCTTTTTATATTGAGTTCGTGAAAGCTTCCAAATAGCTAAGCGTTAATTTGCGCATGGAGTGACCAGAAATGATACCGCAATTTAATCATCATGTTTCCATTTTTAAGGATCTGTTCAGCTGTCTGTGTAGTTTGTTCACACGTACACATGGGTGACAGACCCGCTTTGAGTCTTCGTGAAGGATTGTCTACTCTGTTGTTTACCGTTCAGAGACGGAACATGATTACCTGTTTTGCACTATGAAAATAGTTGTCAGTGTCTCTGTAGTGGGCTTTCTTCTTAACGACCAAGATGTTGGTCCTCTTTTCATTGCAGTTTATAGATTGATTCGTATGCACGTGTGTCGTCCCCTAATTTGACAACGTGTTTGCTCTCACGTTTCTTGTTATGCCACAATATGTCAGTTTCCACCGTAATATTACTCTTCTGTTGGTATTCATTGCGTTTAGTGTGTGTTGTGTGAGTGTGTTTGTGTGTTTGTGTGTGTGTGTGTGTGTGTGTGTGTGTGTGTGTGTGTGTGTGTGTGTTTCAATACAGTTGTTTGTCACCGCTGAGGGCTTGCAGAATTGAAAATTCATCACTGTGGAATACAAACTGTTGCCATTGACATTATGCTGATGCTATAATGTTTAGGGCCTCCAATTCGTCTGAATAGTCGGAGCAAAATATCCCAGTAAGTGTGCACGTAGATTAAGGTCTGCGATCTGCTCAGACCTTAATCTGTGTCGGACGATTCCAGTAGGTTGATGATTGCTCTCGTTTGCATAAAGTTCAATCCATCCTTTCTCCAATAGTCCTCTTCCTCTTTCAACACATGGTCCTCGCGTTATTTCCAATAACTTTTATCAATATTTAATAGCGCGGACTGGATTAGTATCTTGACGTCAGACAATTTGAATGTAGTACTGGCAGCTGCCACCTGTCCTTTAATTTTAGCTCACACAAGTTCTATAGGGTTAAAATGAGAGTGGTACGGTTGAAGTCTCAAGCACCCATGACGATGCTCTTCTATAAACTTGTCGATTTGATATTTCTTGCTTTTTGGCGTCTGTTTTACAAGGGACAACAATTCTGGCTAGAAATACCTTTCTGGAAATGGTATGTTTTCCATTCGGAACCATATCTTTATTGCTCTCTTTGTGCTCGATGCTGTAGGTATTTTGTCTTCTTGGGCAACAACATTGATATCATGCATTGTCCATAATTGGACACGACGGTAAATCTAGGGATGGAAGCACAGTATTCTCGAGCCAATCTCTAAATACATTACCATTCATCTTGTTATGATAATCCCTATTGTCTGTATGCTTTGATAAGAACACGAGCCCAGCATTCTTGCCAGGGTCTGTGTCTGGGTCTATCTGAATGAGCTACTATCAATACTTGTGTAGCAACACTGCTCGTGTCCAACAGGGGATGATTCTTTCTTCTCTTCTTCTCCAGTCAGAACCCTGGTCATCTCGCAGCACATGAGTATATCATGGTTACTCGATCATACGTCATAAACCTCACCCACTCGAACTGCAGTTAACTCGAACAAGAGTGAACACAAAGACTGTTATAAGTTTCCTACGTATAATATACACAATCACATAATCGAAGATATCATCACTTATTCGACAGTCACATCACATTACACTACATCACAGATTAAATGCGTGGCTCAATATAGAGCCATAACGCTGTCTACTTTTCACCATGTCCACACAGGACGATGGATCAACGCCGACTAACTTGTCCCGAGCTCACTTCCTGTCACCTGGGCAGTGAGCTCCAGCGTTTTTTCAAGTTGTGTGGAAAGCCCCTGCTTTCCCCGTTCCCGTGTTTCAATTCTGAACACAGTCGCAACCTGTACTCTGTGACCCAGGCTATAACTGAACCATGCCATGACGTCGTCAGGCTCATGGCATTCCCCCCTTCCACGGGCAAAAATTGAGAATCAATTTTTGAAATATCCAATTTTCAGTTATGTAAGCAATATTAATGTAGTTCTAATTCTAATTTAACTATCTGTCGTCTTTCCATAAACCTTGTTAAGTTCTTGTCACTCTGAAATATACAACTAGTTAATTATTCTCATCAACATATAAAGTACATCCAAATGCATACCTCTATTTTGTCCTACAACCTTTTATCAAATTACTATATAACAATATCAATGTAACTGTTCTTTGTAACATTGAATCAGAATTTCTACATCTAAATTCTAATCTGTCTATATATGAACCCTCAGTTTGTAATATGACTCCGAGACTTAATATTTCCATTCTATTAATGCTATGATGGTATCATAATCAATTCCGCGTTTTATTGGCAGGTAGCGTCTATAGTGGTCATACAAGACTAACCATCACTCAGCTTCATCTGCTCATCCTCACCACTCATTTGCTAAGCCACTAGTCCCAGGTCTAGAAGATCAGCTGTTATCGCGTTACATACAAGGCCACCTGTACAACGCAAGCCAGCGTTCCCATGGTAGACAGACTGATACCCGACTGCAAGGATTATCCAAGGAAGATACTAAATTCCAAGTACCGCCAGCACATCTTTGCTGTTTTCGCGTTACCATACTTGACCACCCGCATCCCCAGTCAGTCAACCACTGCAGCCACAGCCTTCCACCACCGCCCATGCCTATACAAAGTTCCAAGTACCGCCAGCCTAAACATCCTCTTTGACTCTGTCGTTGTAGACCCAGCGTATAGCAATGAACATAGTTGCAGCTAATAAGCCTGAGAGCATCTTATATTACTGGCCGTTTCGTTCCATTTGACCAACTCATTACGCTTCAACTGCCACAGCTTCTATTGTGTCTTCATCCTCTATATCGTACTCTCATCAATTTCATTAACGATTCCAATACTAAGTATCCTATAAATCTAAACAATTTCTTCTTATATTAATCAAAATCAATCAACAAATATTAATAAATGCAACATAATAATAAATATGAACACAAATATATGTCTCCATCAATCAATTAATAACATAATTAAATAATATCTATACTCAACCAATAAGTAATTATATTCTCATTACTAAAATTATATAGCATTTACATAAATAGTTCACAATATTCATTAATACGTATAAATAATAAATATGTAATAGTAATAATAATTATCTAACACCCAACATCAATCATATAATTATATAACCTATAATATAATGCTATATTTGCAATAATAACAATCATTGCTTATAATTTAAGTTCTCTATTCCATACAATAATTACTAATCAATCTCTATATAATTACATAATCATACTCATATTGCAATATAGCTTCCTTTCCAATAACATCTCTTCAATTTCAATTCTAACTCAACCTGTATGGCTATGTGGCACCATGACCACGTGTTAGTAATACATGCAATCAATCATCAAGTTATTTACATAGGTTAGTTCTGTACAGTCAGTTAATTCATAGTGCCTCCATACATGAGTGAGTCTCCATCTGCCACTAAACCACACATATTAACAACCTGCAATGCGAGACCGCCATCACACAGCGAGCACACACTCAGCTCACCCGGTGTTAGCAACCCCACATTAAATGATGCCAATACCCATATGGTTTTACCTACCCACTACTGTTGTCAATCACAAAATCTTTCAAAATTAAAATATAAACCTAACAAATATCGAAATGATCTGTGCCGCCGGTCCCCGTCACGGATTATCATTTAACACATTCATTCCATTCACATCAACCACCATAACCCGTATCAGAGATCAGCCGCCCACATGACGTAACTTATCATACCATCAATATTGACAAAGTCATCTCCGGTTTCCATCCCAACTGATGTTTTCTCCCAGCGATCTCTGCCAATGCCGTGCTAGAGTCGACCAGTCTGATGTTACCAAAGAGAACACTGCACTGCCAAACACCGCTCGGATATCCACCCATTTGACATGAATTCCCATTCACTAAAGATAGTATTAACCAAAATCCACTAATGAAAATTAAACCAACTACCACACTCAACCATAGCATGCAAGACATAATGATGTTAACCTAAATAATTTTCCATGCCACAAACTCAACTTCAGAGAAATTTATACAGTGGAAAATATGAACTAAATGCTTAGAAATTATGTTCCACCATAGCCCAAAACAATGTCGCGTATCATAACCCAGAGACGCGACACCGGTCAGGTGTTGATGTAACACAACCTCACAAGCTGTTATCATTTGTAAGCTATTTTTATTTCTAGACCACTCTTTTCCGCAACAACACTCTGTTGTGTATCATTAACCCATACACACAACAACAGTTAGTTGAACCTACAATCACATATGCCCAACACCCCGCATAGCAAGTCCCCCGCCACATAACAATTACCCATGCCATATTTCGGAAGGCTGCTCTACAAGATGCGAAACATTCTTGAGAAATGCTCTTGTCGGCACAGAAAGATTACCCACGAACCATGCCGGCAATGCACGTCTCCAGTTGTAAACAAACTCACTCATGCGAAATTCACTTCGCCAGGTGTTTATTCCCTATCTGTTAATTTTCCACTGGACAAACAATTGCCAATTCTATTTTAAATAACAATAAAATACCTGAAGAAAAATAATAATATCCTCCTCAAACCTGCATGCAAGAAATGATGATGATCTAAATTAACCAAACTTCTGCATGCAATAAATCATTAAGAACCAAACAAAATAATTACTAAAATTATAACAAAATTCAGAAATCATGCATAAAAGTAACCTATAACCAAAATTAATTATAACAACATAACCGTAAAATATTCTACAGTATCGTTCACTAATCACTACTATCATCTTATTATCGTATACTGTTCATTAAGATATTGGTTTCCACACATAAGTACTAGTACTCCTTAACTATTATTACACTAACTGTGAACTAGTACGTTGTTCAATAATTATAATTATAGTTATTTCCTAACGTAGGCTGCACTCAAATTATTACATAATGCTACTACTTTACTACCAAGTAATTTTATATGCATTCGTTAGGTTACTGTCACATAAAACAAATTCACAATTACATAACATATCTAACACAAACTAAACAATAACAACATATCACAAATATAACTACACATGCTTAATAATAATATAGACTAATGTTAAATACTAATTGCACAACGCTAATGGCTTCTATATTGCCCGTTCTTAGCTTAAACTGTCCTGCTGTTTGTTTACAACTCTCCTAACTTACACTGTCTAATCACACAGTTACAATATTTAACCTAATTTCAGTTGATCCAATAGCCCACTTAATGTTTTTACGGCAACTATGAACTACACACACACCAGGCCCCTCGAATATAACACGGTGTTCTGTCAAATACCGGCACTTTACAAGTTCACTCAGTTCCGGTGTTTATTAGAAAATGTTCCCGTTTTACAATAGTTTATTTCAGCCTGGCTGATCACATCCTGATGTCTCAAATTGTTAACTTGTGTGTCGTTTCTTGAATGTACACGCTGTAGCCAGCTATGACTGTCGCTTCTCTGTTGACCATATGTTCATCAACACAGTAGACCTGTCGACCGTCTGACCTCGCTTGTTGACACAGCAAGCCTGTCACCACTCTGTAGGCCTGATTCATATTTTCTCTTGCTGTGACCTGGTTTTAACAGTTCGTACGGGGAATTCCCATGTTTACATGTGTCCATTGCCTCATTAACATAATCAATACTTGCTGTTGACGCCTTGATTTGTCTTTATTCACACTTCTAATAATTTCACAGTTCAACTTAGTGACCCCTTTGTAAGAAATCAAATTCTCTTGTTCTTTAAAGTCCTGCAACCATATCTTCAATCACATAGTACTAACTGTTTATATACTTTACATAGTCACATTTCCAATACTTGATAAGACATTTAATTATTACACTTGTTGACTACATCTTTTTGCCGAATCTGTTCAATTGTTCACATGCCTTTTATAATGCGTACAGTTCAACGCCTGTTTTGTCATTTTAAATTCATTATGATAGCAGGAGTTGGTGATTATGTTTCTCGTTTCATCATGTGTGATATCAACTTTTCCGTTAGCCAATTCTCTACTTGTAGAATGATACTTTGTGGCTTAAACTTTACGTTGGCACGTGTTACGTATGTCAAATCATCATCTGTGGCCTCAGGATTCATATGGACGATAAACCCCCAAGTGCCAGGGTCTGTGTCTGGGTCTATCTGAATGAGCTACTATCAATACTTGTGTAGCAACACTGCTCGTGTCCAACAGGGGATGATTCTTTCTTCTCTTCTTCTCCAGTCAGAACCCTGGTCATCTCGCAGCACATGAGTATATCATGGTTACTCGATCATACGTCATAAACCTCACCCACTCGAACTGCAGTTAACTCGAACAAGAGTGAACACAAAGACTGTTATAAGTTTCCTACGTATAATATACACAATCACATAATCGAAGATATCATCACTTATTCGACAGTCACATCACATTACACTACATCACAGATTAAATGCGTGGCTCAATATAGAGCCATAACGCTGTTTACTTTTCACCATGTCCACACAGGACGATGGATCAACGCCGACTAACTTGTCCCGAGCTCACTTCCTGTCACCTGGGCAGTGAGCTCCAGCGTTTTTCAAGTTGTGTGGAAAGCCCCTGCTTTCCCCGTTCCCGTGTTCAATTCTGAACACAGTCGCAACCTGTACTCTGTGACCCAGGCTATAACTGAACCATGCCATGACGTCGTCAGGCTCATGGCAATTCTGTTGTAAGCCATTATGCGTATTACCAGCATGGGCAATGACCAAAAGCTGTCCTATACTACTGGGTTCATATCGCTTTATCTGTCCATCCACTGATTGCCATTCCTTATCACTTGTGTGGTGCGCATTGATCCACATTTCATCTAAATACACAATGCCATAATTTTCTTTGCGCATTTTCCTTATTTCACGTATGTATCTGCTTCTCATGGCTCCTAAATGCGGCTGCTCGCAAAGAATATTTCTACCTCCCTTGTCTATATCTATAAAAGGCAGTGTATGTATGTATGTGGGTCCGTTCTTTATGCGTTCGCGAACGGTCCATCCGATTGAGATGAAATTTTCTACACGTGTTCTTTTCATTCCCATGCAATCGACTGTCATAGATTTTTAGTGTAAAATCAGCTACTTACTTACTAAAATTTAATGTTTCATTTTTCATTATCATTTCTATATAGCAAGGGGACTTAACATAAGAAAAGTTATTTCAAGGGGCATAACTTTTAATAACATTGCTATATACTTTATAGTCATATTGTTGCATTGTTTTCAAAGATTTATAAACTCTTTGTCTATAGTTATTTACAGGCATATGAGTTATAATAAATAATGATATAATCTTTAAGGCATTTTCATAGTTTTCATAAAAATAATGCATCTATTTAAATAGTCAAAATTTTCTAACTCATCTTTTTATTTTGCTTCAACAGCACATTCATTTTTTGCGTGGCGCGTTACACCCACGTTGGGTATTTATGATGACCGTTGTCAAAGAATTGCTTCAAAAGAGATGTTTAATGAAAGAATGTATGAGAGGAAATAGAGAAGAAGGGCAGAATGTAGGGCGGGTCTGCGAAAGATTTTCGTTCGTTAAAAAAAAAAAAGTAATTTTTTGTGATAGAAAGTTAGTTGCATATCGTTTGCAGTTAGCCCACCGCCCTCCATTTATTGGATGTTCGTGATATCTTGGTAAGTTTACTTTAGATAGATCTCTTCCAATCATTCTTCTATTCTATCTATATTTTTACCGGGAATGGGCCGAACATAGATAGATAGATAGATAGATAGATAGATAGATAGATAGACAGACAGACAGACAGACAGACAGACAGACAGACAGACAGACAGACAGACAGACAGACAGACAGACAGACAGACAGGTAGGTAGGTAGGTAGGTAGGTAGGTAGGTAGATAGATAGATAGATAGATAGATAGATAGATAGATAGAAAGATAGATAGATAGATAGATAGATAGATAGATAGATAGATAGATAGATAGATAGATAGATAGATAGATAGATAGATAGATAGATAGATAGATAGATAGATAGATAGATAGATAGATCAGATAGATAGATCAGATAGATCAGATAGATAGATCAGATAGATAGATCAGATAGACAGACAGACAAATAGACAGACAGACAGACAGACAGACAGACAGATAGTCGTTAACGTGAGCTTATATGACTACTTATATGAATTAAATGAGATGCTCCTCACCAGGGAATGGGTGAAGCCGGGCCGGGTCAGACAGACAGACAGATAGTCGGGAACGGGAACGGGAGCTTAGATGACTACTATATGAATTAAATGAGATGCTCCCCACCAGGAGCTAGGCGAAGCCGGGCCGGGTCAGTGTGACAAAACGGACGCGATAGTCTGTTCTCTGTATTATATCCCTTTGAATGGACTGCGACGGGTTAGTCTCCCTTGATCTGGTAACAATAACTAGAGGATCCCCGTCTAAAGTAGTTCGTGACGTCACTATTCTGGTGATTTCTAGGAGCCTCTAGAATGTCCTCAGTCAAGTGCGTACGTGGTTTGAGATCACGCAGGACCTACAATTGCCTCAGGGAACACGGGATTGTGGAATTCTCCGTGACACAGGATTTCTCCGTGGCTCATGGAATTCATTAGGCCCGTGAAGGCATTGTGAAGGTGCATTTAGCTATCCGCGATCAGTCGCCTTCCAAACGTCGTCAAGTGATGACCGCTGTAACTCACTGCTAAAAGAGATGTCGGTAAACGCAGCCAGGTGGACATCTGCAGTGAAGTGTTGTGATTTCTAGATCACAGGTAATGTAGAATTACTTCATCTATAGATTAACTGTTGTCCGTAAATACCGAGCCTACTATCCCAAGACGATGAATTGCCGACTAAAATAGTTGTCTCCGCGAAGCGCATAACTTGACCGTCGCGTGTCTGCATTTTAATTAGCTGTTATTGATCGGCTAGGCAATGTGTGTGACAGACGCCTCCGGAAACGCCAACTGTAGTGAGCGTGTACACACATGGCATGTATACGTGTGTTCCTTCTGATAATTGAGTAAATCCGATGTTAGTACCTCTGATAGAAGTTATTTACTGTTAGTGTACAAATGATATGCATTGTTAGTGATAGGTACGTTATTATCACTGATCTGTGTAAGTAGGTTCGGGGAATTTTCCAACTGTGTAGCAGATGTGTTAACTATCTGGTAGTGATTAAATACTCAGGGCAGGAAGTTTGACATTCGTTACATTGTGATGCTAAACTCATTTAATAGTGATAAGTTATTGCTTGTTATTATTATTAATGTGTCATTTGCTTGGCTAGAATAGGATGGTAATTTATGTCTGATATCAGTGGTGATATTATTCCGGGTACAAGATGGTGTTATTTCATTAGGATTTGCAGGTAAGTATTTGCTGTGTGAAAATGCCAGTGCTTTTCCTCGTAGGCAGAATTGTTTTGTATTTACTGGATAGCAGTGGATAGAAAGTATTTTGATACCTATTGTCACTGCTTGTATACATGTCCGTCCGCTAGAGAGACCATGCGTGTCCAATCGTGCATATGTCTAGCCAACCGACTGGTTATTAGGCCTGTCCGACCGACCGTTATGTTGCGTGTCCGACTCAAAGCGATCGTGCGTAACCGGTGGTTGAATTAACATACCCGACCGAGAGCGATGCGGCGCTCTATAATCGAGGCCGTTGCGTCTAGGGAGATTCGAAATATGAACCTGGTCTGTCTCTATTATTCTCCTCTTCAAGAAACCTGACTCTGTTAATGGAGTAACGTTTTCTCTGAAGTGAGGGAGTAGTAGTATGCTCTGTGGTAATTGGTCCGGAAAAGGGGAGCTGGAGATTTAGGAGAGGGGGGCTGGTAGCCTCTCTAAAAGGGATGACGTGGCCTAACTAGCCACGGAACAGAATGCGCAGTACCCACAGTAGCTGTGGGAAAGTGTATTGGTGGATGGCCACCATATCTGTGCTAGACCTGCACAGACGTGACCGTCATGGATGAAGGTGAATTAAAAAAGGTCAAACGTTGTTCTGGGACGGAGATCCCAGAACAGAAGCTGTTGCTGTGTTATGAGTTGGTTAATTAAGTTTAACAATTTCTAGTTATAATTTATTAAGGCTACGTTAATGAATTGTGATGTAGATAATTTATTAAGGTTGTGTAGTCATTAATGAGTTCGGTTTAATTAGTTAATCCATGGGTGAAGGGATTGATTAATTGTTAAGCCAGGTAGAAGGAGGATATGTCCGGCTGGGCACCTCCTAGATAATGTAACCACTACACTGAAAGAGAAGTAGGTGTATTTTCTGGTTGATGGATGGTGAAGAAACAGGAGTGGATTAGCACCAGGCGAAGGATACTTTGACAGAGGCATACAGTCGACTTTGGTGCTATCGGGCTATCTGTTGCCCAGACGAGTTACTTAACTATACACTGGTGTATTATTGCTTTCTCTTGCAGCCTCAAGCCTATACATTGTAATTAAGAGTAGATCGATGATGTTGATGATCACTTATATATATATTGTATTATATATTACTGAGAGGCATGTATTAATGTGGGGATGCAGTGTACTCCTTGTTGTAGTTGAGTACTCACACCAACCCCTCCATGTTTCAGGATCTGTTATAGGTTAGATCCAATGAAGATTCAGGAGCTCAACCATAAGCTCCATGGGACTTGCTCGCTCCAGTGCCAATCAAGATGAGGTGTGAGGCGTTACTGGGAGCAGTCATCTGAATCTGTCTACTAATACTGGAAATCAATTGAATTGAGATTAGCCGGTAGGTCTAGGCTTAGACCACCGTCAAGAGTCCGACGAAGGTAGTCAATCGATCCAGATAGGGTCAGAGACTAAAGCGTCTATTGGCTCCAACCAGCGAGGTACTGGTACATGTCTCGATCAATGATAACTTTGTGATTTTCCAGGCAAGGAAGTTCAGGTGTTGAACCGAATGTTTACCCGTCATACCAATGGCCAGTTTATTAAGCTTCCGGCCCGGCTGGGTCGTCATGGGACACATTGTTTAAAGTTCACGGAACCGCAAGGGTGAATCAACAGTGGTGATCCTTTTTTGAAGCCATGAACCGGGTCATATGACCGGCAGCCGAGATTTGACATTCTGATGAACTGTACAGGTAGTCGATACCTACCGAACTGATTTGATGGACAGACATGGGGAACTGTTAGAGTAGTTAATACCTACCGAACTGTGTACGATAGCTACATGAGAATATGTTCATTGTTAATATTCACTTGTTGAGTCATGCACTCGTGACATTGTGGTACTATGGAGGCAGTGCTCCAGTTATAGGTTGCTGATAAGTGTTTCCCAGGAACTGGCGAGACAGAAGAGCAAAAAGGCTCTTGTATATACTAGTGTATTGTGCTATAGGACTTTTCTTTCGTTGGGAACCTCGAGGATTCTAGGGTCGACCCAGACGTCATCAGCGGAGTGGAAATTGTGATTTAGTAAGTCATCGAGGGATGATCCTCAATGGTTGGTGAAGTGTCTGTCAGGCATTAGTCCTACGCCTGACCAGCCCGAGATCTTGTTCAGTGGGGAGGAGATGACTTTGGAGAGGTCTATGCCTTGGAGTTCCTTTACCCTGGAGGTTTCTCGGGTGAGTCGTTAACTACAATGAGACAGCCTCACGAACTTAAGTCACAGTCTCCGCGATGAAGACGAATCATCAGTAGATCTTCTCTTGTACATATTGTCTTCTATTCAGGCTTTCGGCCATCCTTCTCTGTGTTGCAGTTGACGTAGTTAGAAATTAAATTTTTGCTTTGTTAGCCATGGCTTTGTGTATTAGTATGACTGGTGTCTTGTCCGAGCCCCCTTTGGGGTAGGAATCCATAAGTGGGGAGGGGAGGTTCAGCTGTCCCGGCTTGTGTGGGGCCTTGTAGATGTACAGTTCTATTGGGGTGGTTGGAGCAAAGGCTGGGGATATTAACTATAGTAACAAACCTGTCCAAGCCCCGGGGGTCTTGTTACAGTCAGTCAGACAGACAGACAGACAGACAGACAAACAGACAGACAGACAGACAGACAGACAGACAGACAGACAGACAGACAGACAGACAGACAGACAGACAGACAGACAGACAGACAGACAGACAGACAGACAGACAGATAGATAGATAGATAGATAGATAGATAGATAGATAGATAGATAGATAGATAGATAGATAGATAGATAGATAGATAGATAGATAGATAGATAGATAGATTGATTGATTGATAGATCCCCTCCAGGGATTGGGCGAAGCCGGGTGGGTCAGCTAGTACTTTCTAAAAGTGAAGATATTGTCCGTATAATTTTCCACAAAGTTGTTTTCGATAGCTCTATGTTATTGTTCTTTCTCAACCAAACACTAAGTTTTCTTACAGTCACTGTTTCTTTGGCACCGTGGCGAAGTGGTCAAGCCTTTTGACTCGGGCTCCAAAGGTTGTGGGTTCGATTCCGGGCCGCATCCTTCGGTTCACGAGTTAAATTTTTCGGAGACTCTTGTGTGTCGTCGCTAGAGCTGCGGAGTTCGTGCTTTGTGCGATGCACTTATGGGTTAAACCGTGTGTCGTGATGTTGATCCAATGACTAAACTAAACTAAAACTTTCCGCGCTGCGGAAAGAGACCCAGCCATATGGGATAGAACACGGTGCAATGAAGTAGATCCTGCCGATTTTTAAGCGACTTTTTGAAGCATTTTTATAATAGCTCGCCTTATGAAATCCTTGTCAAAGCTATCTACAATAACCTTTCTACCTACCGTTTGGTTATTGCGTGGTGGTTTAATTCCAGATTCTTGCACCCATCGATGAAATGACCGTTTACTCAAACCCAATGCATGCACCGTTCTTTTTTCGAGATTTAACAGTTTGAAACAGTTTCCTTCTATTAGCTTCTTGTCAAAAAAATTGTGTACAACTTCATAGCGATGCTTTGAAGTGTACACAATTTCACATTCAATCCCACTGAACAATATTCACACATTCAGATGTTAGCGATAAGTGGTAAGATTTTTAAAATATAATCAGGATTCATGAAAGTACCCACATACTGACGACACCTCTGAACTAGTATGAACACTCCCACTTTAAACTGCGCGGGGTTCTTGTCATAAGGCCTTTCTCGTGAACCACGAGAAAATTAACCATTCAACGCTGATGTTTCCGTGTCAAAATGTAATACTTCTAAAAATGCGCACTTCATCTCTGACACGTAAATTATATACCGCATATAAACAAACTTTGAAATCTGCAGTACAATCTCCAGAACAAAAATTTTTTTGTTGGGTAGACATGATGATAAGGTTATATGCTAAATCTCATAATTTTATCTCAGTTGGTTACTGAGATATGGATTTTTATATGGAGGCGAAAAATGTGAACGCACTATAGTACAAGAACTTACAAAAAGAAAGAAGTTCAGTGACACGTCTCATCCAGTGGTAGTCCACTTTCAATGTACATGTTTCGATCTCCATGTAGATCCCCGAGTCTGCGTGTACATTTCCTAATACCAGTGTACATCTCCGGTAGTCTCACTGGCGCAATGGCCTGCACTCTTGCCTGTGGCCCGGTGGACATGTTTTCGAATCCCTACCTAGGTGGAATGTTAAACATTGACCTGTTCTCCAATATGGACCCAGCCTAAAACAGGTACCAGAAAATGTCCTGAGAAGTAAAGGCAGCTGGCATGCCTATTGGTCTATGTAAAAATATCATCAAAACACGATATTACCTTCTATGGACAACATTCACCTTCTCATTAATACCCGAATTGTGGCTGACTTTGTCACACGATTATTAATCAGAGCATGTCGATGGACTATTATTACATCTCTTCTGAGATTGAATGGGTTAGGGATAAAGGAAGAATGGAATGGAATATTTCAAATACTCACCCACGAGTGTAAACGGGTCCTTTACTTGTTTGTTTCGTTTTTACTGTGTAGATCTCTAAATGTTCATGTACATGCCCCAGCTTTCATGCACGCCTCCCAAACTTAAAGAATATTTTTATTATAATCATGCGCATTTTAAAATCGCTGATCACATTTGTCAGTCCTTATGTACACCTCCCTACCCCTATGTATATATTCCGGATTTTATACATACCTTCCATTTGCATTTTGCACACTCTATAATTGTGACTCCCCATTTGCATTTTCTAATCTTAACTGATACAGTAACAAAGGATAATATATGGCTAAATGTGACCAGTCATTTGAAAGGAAGGGCCCATATTAGGGTCAGCGTGTTATTTGTGTTTGTTTTTTCCCCTTGGTATCTTCCGCAATGGAAATGCTCAATGAACGGAAATTTGCATTACAATACTAGTCCATTTGATTTTGTACCGTGTTTGGTCCAAACCTACTTTTATTGGGCACTGAATCAGTTAACTGGTTCAGTGCCGACGGAAAGTATATCGCCACATGTGACCTCTCTTTTGGACTGAAGGAAGATATGTCGAAATATTCGTGCCATCGTGTTATTTGTTTTATTTCGTGATTAGTTAGTGGCATATCTTTTACAGGATGTAACAGTCAACCCCAGCATTTTGGGCTGTTTTTGATTCATGGACAAGTTTACGTTCAGTAGTTTGCTATTGCTTTCTGAACTACCGGCACCCATACCATTTCATAAACAACCAAAGTTAGACGGTTGTCGCCTATTGTCCCTGGGGTGAGAGGAATCATCAAGCACACTCTTTTAATTCTATATCATCAGCCTTAGAATCTAATTGACCCTTGTCTACACAACCCCTTCAGTCTCTGGATCACTATCTCTCTCACTTCTTACCACGGGACAATACCCCTCTTCATTTTCCTCCAGAACATACCCACACAACTCTGGCTTCTAACAAATAATAAAATCATTTAATGAAGAAATATGTCACGTGTGTGCAATGTATGTGTATAGAACTTCTGTAGTATAGTCTATTGTGTATGTGAGATGAGGCCAGTTAGTTCAGGATCTTTCATCATAGAGTCCAGCCATACCACAACACAACACAGCAAGTCAGAGGGACCTCACAAATGAAGCGTCTCTCCGGCCAGGGATCGACTTCTTCCCGTTGCTCGTGGATAGTCTGGATGCCTGGTTACTAGTGCTGAATATGGCATAATACTGTCCATGAATCCGGAACACACGATGTACCTAATATGTCTGTAACAATCCTGTAACTTAGGAACCTTTCCATCTATCACACACGATCTCCAAAAAAAAAAAAAAAACCGTCTGTCTTGTTGGACAAGGTTACTGACTAAGTCTCTTTGCTATTCCACCTCTCTACCTACTATTGTCATAGTCCATGGAGGTGTTTATAGTTTCTTAAAATCAACTGTCTTGGGCACTCAATCACTGATAAACTAGCCCTTTTATGATAAACACTCTTGGTTTAGACGAGACTATGATTTGTGGAACGGTGCCCCATTGCAGAGGCCATTTAGCAGAACTGCACTAGGTGTTACTGCCATTGTCCACACCTCAGAGTTGCCCTTCAGTTCTCAGATAGTAGAACCTGTCGAAAAGAGAACACCCAGTGAGAGAAGCCCGATTCAGACCTACTATATGTGAGTGTAGCACGAAGGCCGTACTCAGATATTTATATCCTGATGAACATAGAACTAAACTCTGACATAAAGTAGAGGAGTTCATCACATCGGCCTCAGATGTGGTAAGAAAAGGAAAGACTAAAGGAAAGCGAAGTAACCCCAGTAGACACCCTACCTGAAGATCCTACCATTAACATTTCCCTTATCTCCTGCAACCACTCTCAATCTCGCTGAATATCCTCCCACGACATTGGTCTTACCCTGCCGAGTGAAACGATATATCACTCGACCTAGTTTAAGCTACGCATCAGCCGACTGCGGCCGACGCTCCTAGAATAGGTTCACACAACGCCCCATCACTACACTCGATTCCTAATCTCTATTAATTAAATACCTTATGTAAGCTATTCCGTTACTAGAATTGAAACCACCAATTCACATCATTGACAAATGTCCGTCGCCTTTAAACAACATGGGACACTGTGGTTCCTTTTCTTATTTAGACTGGAACAGATCCACACTCCATTTCTTATTAATCCATCCTGCACACTGATTGCAAACTGGTTTCTCCACTGCCGAGAACTGTGTGTCTGAATGACGTCACTGTCTTGGCCAGAATCCAGGTGCAGAGAAACTCTCCTTCTTTTCATTTTTCGGATCGTGGTAATCAGAATGCCGACGGTCCCTTTTTTATCTGGGAAATGTTCCCCTGTGCTCACAGACTTTTGGTTGGCGTTTGATCTGGGAAAAACTTTCTCAACAACAAAGGGTTTCGGCGCTTTGAGAAAGCTGTCCCTGGGAATCCATAATTCTGGTCGGCATCTCCGGCAATTCCGTGACATTGGCCTCCTCTTAAGAGAGTTGGCCGCGTCGACTCTTGCTCACTGGAGATTCGATCCAGATGATCTACTCCTCCCTACACATTAAGCGCATGTTCAGTTTCCGGGAGATGGTTCAGCACACCAAATGTTGATGGTTTGCCTGTACCCTCAAAGATATCGCCTCCCCATCAATTAGACGATCTCACTGACATCCTATATCCTAGTCATGACAGACACTAGTGTTGACACATCGCCCCTGTACGTTCGGTCGGCCAACTTCCGACTTGCGTAAGCGGTGGCTCACAATACAGACGGATAGTTCCATCCTGACTGTAACAGTGTCGCCATACCCGCTTAGTTTCCCCAAGCTTTGCATCCTGGGATTCGCGTTATCGTCTCGATGGACAGAATCGTCTTCCCCAAAACCCCTGGACTTTTGCTTCCAGGAGCATCTCGGTCGATATTGGATCTGGTCAGCCATTCGTCGGTCGGAGTCTCGGGTATCTCGCGCCGTTCCCAACGTTACCCACCCCTTCTGAAACGGGCTACTGGCGAATTTTTCACTATCGGCCTCTCCCCGACGTGTGATTTCCCCCCTATCGTCGGCTGGAAAATCGGACCTACCCCGTACGTTTCCATAGACCCTCCTATGTAGTACTTGGGATCGCTAGTTTCCGCCTGGACCCGTAACCTTTTTCTCAATGGCTGCCATTATCATAAGGTGAGAAGACTTGACATCAGATCTCTCCTCATATTTCTGAAGGAGATGCCTAGGGAGACTTTTCAGTTCTTCCACGATCCGGATTTCGTATGTGGTCTTGGACGCAACCTTTACCTTAGGGTAAGGTCCTTGCCATCCTACTGTGAGTATATTGGTCTCTGCTGGACCCCACACCACTACTTTGTCTCCTACCTTAAGAGCTACTTTACTCTTCGTCCGATTTTTGGGTGGTGCCTTCTGGCACTCTGGGCAAGACTTAACCCACCGGCGTACATCACCGGTCATTCCTGGCCAGCAATAATGGCAGGAAATCTGCTGCAGCGTCTCTCTGACACCCATATGTCGATTCCAGGATATCTAACTACCGGATATGGAGTGCCCGCTCTGAAGAATGTGGGGACGGTGGGCCTCTGGGACCACCAACTGCTCGTGCAGTTTGTCTCCCTTTCCGGCTCTCCAGTATAACAGCCGATTTCTCAGAAAGTACTGCCCCCGTTTCGGTTGTTCAGCACTTCTTTGCAGCTTCTTGTAGCAAGGACGCAAAGTTGTGTCCTTCCTCTGGTAGTATGCAGTTCCCCTGACACAGGGTTGGTGCCTAGTGTGTCTGCCTCTTCTTTCTTCCCTTGGGATCCAGTGGCCAATGCTCCCAGGTGTGCGGGTTGTTTGGGCACCCCCAAGAACACGTGTTTAGTACCAAGGATCACGGGAAATAGGGGATCAGATAATACAGCTGCTGGAATTATGCCCGTGACGTACCTGGACTTAATCTCCACCTTGGCGATTGGCAACGTCATGGCAACAGCACTCCTCATTGCAGGCTGTAGCTCAATGGTCTCCCCTGTGAGTTGGTTTGGGCGTACCAGGCTGGCATCAATCACGGCTACCCCGTCTAAGCCAGTGTCATAGAGCCAGCTAACCCGCTGGCCGTTGACTTCGATCAGTTCGACCACGCGTGGCCTCTCTTGGTCCAGAGTTCCTTCGACGACTTCGACTTTTTCGGTGGCAACCGCCTTTGGAGCCACGAGGTAGGCCGCGAAGTGAGAGCTTTTCATTTTCGATTTGCAGTCTTTCGCGTTGTGAGAGGGCGACTTGCAGATCGAACACCACTTCTAAGACCACTGTCGTTTCGGTGGAGAGTTGCGTGGGTTCTGTCTCCCATCCTTCGTCTTCTCTGGACTCTTATCTGAAGTGTTTGCATAAGGTCCCACCTTCTTTGTTTCTGAGCCTTTGAATTTCTTTCGGTCATGTTTCTCCTGACCTTTGATGGTTGGTGTACAGGTTTCTTCCGCTTCCCCTTGGACTTCAACGAATCTTTCCGCCAGCTTATTCACGACATCAAGCCGTTCCGCCCCTTGTTCTCCCTTGTTCTTGATAGGTTCCGACATTTGCTTTCGCATCTGGTCAACTATCATGAGATGCTCCCCACCAGGGTCTGGACGAAGCCCGGCCGGGTCAGCTAGTAACTTATAAATAATTAATAATTACTTATTGTGATAGGTTGATGTAAACAAAATGTGTGTGTGTGTGTGTGTGTGTGTGTGTGTGTGTGTGTGTGTGTGTGTGTGTGTGTGTGTGTGTGTGTGTGTGTGTGTGTGTGTGTGTGCCCCTCCTCCCAATAGCTTTACATTTATCAATGCGGTCCTCCGCACAAAAAGTTTGCCCACCCCTGACCTAGGCCATAGCCACCAGTCAAACCACTCACCTCTCCCCCGATGTGTCTCCACCTTGCCGTGGTGGGGGAGCTTGAGTGTCCCACTGATCCCAAGCGCTATGCCGATGGATATTAACTACATATTGGACAGCTCTTGGGATAGGGACCAGACTAAGAGAGACACAACCTGCTGCTCTGCAGGTAGACTGAGGATAGCAGTCTAAATCAGGCAAACGATACCAATAATCACAGTCCGGACATAACCTCTAAGGCTCCCAGCCGATGTGTATGGCTGAACGTCTCTAAGCCATAAACCCTCGGAAGTGAGAGCCTGGCCGACACAAACCTACATCAAAATTGAGGTGAGGTGCTGAGCACGCTACATGCTTGGTGCAGATACTCGTTCGATAGCTCTTAGCCGGGGGATATGAGGGATCCCCGGATGAGAGGGCCTGACCGTTACTCGCCCACAGACGCACGGAGGTAAGGTGCTGAGCCGCCAGCACATGTAGCTTACCTGGTGAGCGAGTACTAAAGGTGGAAAAACACCTCGGACGCACGTTCCGAAGATAGTCTGTAACCGTACTCATGGAGTGAGTGTAGGCAAAGGTGGAAAATTGTCACGTTGACACGAAATGGAACGCCTGGCTTGCCAATCCATTACGTGGCAGCCCGAAGCAAAAGCTTGCTGTGTGGAAGTCGAAATAAGAGTCTAACTTGTCTCGAAACCTGAGGAAGGCTAACCTCATTAAAAATGCCCGCTGAAGTCGGAAGTGCCAGCCTAAGGGCGGCAAAATAAAAATGGCACTATACAATTACGTCCGAGGGAAATGTCTTTCGTGACCGAAAAAGCTCTAACTAGTCTTCCCTCGTACTAGGAAAATCTACCTAATTTCCGAATGCCGCTCTTGTTCGGAACAGCTCTGACTAGGTAGTTTTCCGAATGTCTGTCGTGCCTGGAACAGCTCTGACGGGCACAAAGACAAGCACATGCCCGTGTCGAAAACTCGCTGAGCGGATACCGTCTGCAGACTGGTCTGGTTTGTGCGGGAACGGCCCAGGGCGGACGAAATACCCAATATATTGAAGTGAGGAATTAAAGCAGCAATGAGCAGGACGTGATGATTCCCTCGGTGAGCCCAGCACCAGGGCGCTATGTGCCGGCCCTGCAATTATGGAGGCAACCCTGGAAGGCGGAAAATGCCATGGACTATCCCTGCCTTCCTTTGAGGGATGACCGTTGTCTTCGACCGTTCCAACTTGGCCAGCTGGGTGGTGGACGGTACCGCAAAAGTGAGCGTCTCCCAGGAATGCTACCTGGTAAAAAAAAAAAAAGCGCGCTAAAGCCGGATGTGTTGGCCTACGGGATTCGGCCCAAGGGCGCATAACTTAGACACACCGCAATCACATCTGAAAAAAACACTCCGTATGAACGCAAAGAAGAAGAAGAAGAAACCACTCACCTGTTCGTTGCCTACTTTGGCATTGAAATCCCAGAGGATGACAGTCATTCACAATTTTTACACTTTTCCTCGGCCATGTCTAAATCGTTATAAAATATATCTAAATCTTTTTCTTTACAGTCTGCTGTTGACGCATATACTTGTATTATGTTAATATTCAGAGGTTTGCCATGGAGTTTACCAATAATACTCTATTTGAGATTATCCAAAATCCTGTAACTGTCTTAGCACTTATTTGTTCCAAAATTATGCCAACACCTCTTTTGTAGTCATTCCCTGCTAAGTAAATAATTCTATACTTATCTAATCATTTTCCCACTCCACCTGGCCATCGCTTTTCGCTAATATTTAATATATTTATCTTCATTCTTTCGATTTCTTTCTTGATATTATCTAATTTTCCATTCAAGCTATGTGTTCTGACTTTCCATGTACCAACATTTAGTGTATTTGTTACCTTTAATTTGCATACAGTTGCTTGACTACGATCGGGTATCACCTGTAGCACATGATGCTCTCTACCGGACGAAGACACTCCAGTTTGTGTATGGTTGACTCCAATAGCCTTTTTCTAAAATACAGACTCTGCAAGGCAGTAGGGGGGAGAGATTATATATGGTGCCTCTTACCAGCCGATGGCCATGTCATAGAGTTTTGAGGTATTCTATAGAGATAGCTGCCCCTCCAACTAACTCACCTCCTCTCAGTGGCCACTGCCTTTGTTGGTACACGGCTGCTTATTCAACATATTCACAGCTAAGCTAATCCCTAATCCCAGACCCCAGGGGTGGGGTGGTGGGGGCAATTCGATTGTTAGGGGGGGGGGGGGAATTCACCTTAGATGTGGGCCTGGTGGACCACTGTGGGCAATAGCTCACAGTGAGACTAAGGGGCCACACAAAAAAGGGGGAAGCGGGGGAACCAGCTTGTCTGGGATCATCATCATCATCAAGTGCCCTGCCAGCTGGCGTAGGCGTTCATGGCCCTCCACAGATCTCGGTCTTTGGTTTTCTGGATCAAATGTGCTGCTTTTATTCCTCCGTGCCACCGTCTCAATCCATCCAGCATTATTTCTCTTGGTCTGCCTCTGCCTCTCTTCCCCTCGATCTTTCCAGTTGTCACAATGTTCTCCAATGCCTCTCTTCTCATTACATGACCAAAGAAAGCTGTTTGTCTCTTTCTTATTGTTGTATATAGTGTTCTAGTTTCATTAGCCTGTTTCAGGCAGTCGTCGTTAGTTACTCTGGCAGTCCAAGGAATTCTCAACTGTCTGAGGTAACCGCTAAAAAAAAATATTCACCCAACACAACCGACACACAGGGACGCGGGACCTGGTAGGGGGTGGGGGGCTCTGGCATTTTTTAATGAGGTTAGCCATCCTCTGGTTTCGAGGCACGTTGGACTGTTGTGATGTCGCCAACATCTCAGCTGGTCAAGATAGAACGATGAACGACATCGTGGTCGGCCCTCAAGGGAAGGCAGGGGCAGGCCGTGAGCATTAACTCGCTATCCAAGGAGGCTTCCATAATTGCAGAGCCGGCACATGTTGCTCTGTGACTGGGCTCTCCCGAGGAGTTGCCACGTCCTGCTCATGGCTGCTTTAGTTCCTCACTTCCATGTGTTGGGCAACTCGTTTGCCAATGATCGCTCAAGCACACCCCAGGGACGGTCAGACTGCAAGCGACACCCACTCGGTAAGCTTTTGCTTTTGACTTCGGACCATGCAATAGGTTCGCTCGCCGTGCGTTCCATTTTGCGTCATTGAGACGTTCTTCCACTTTTGTCTACACTCTCTATGAGTTAGATACAGTTTTCGCAGCCATTTTCTTCGACTGGAGCACTTTTTGACTTTTTGTACTCGCTCACGAGGTAGGCTATTTGTGCTGCCGGCTCAGCACCTTACCTTCGTGCAGCGGTGAACGAGAAACGGCCTGGCCCTCTCATCCGGGAATCTCTCATATCCCCCAGCTGGGAGTCTTCGAAGTTCTATCAGACCTGAGCATGTAGCTTGCTCAGTATCACGCCTTTATTTTTCGAAAGGTGGCTATCGGCCCGGCTCTCAGGTCCGAGGGTTTGTGGCTTAGAGGCGTTCAGCCACAGCCCTCGACAGGGAGCCTTTAGTGTTTTGTCCGGACCAAGAACTTCTGCCTTCGTGCGCCTGATTTAAATTTTAGACTGCTATCCTCAGTCTCACCTGCAGAGCAGCAGGTTGTGTCTTTCTTAGTCTGGTCCCTATCCCATATGCTGTCCGATATGTAGTTTTTCACCCATCGGCAAGCACATGGGGTCGATGGGACACGCAAGCTCCCCCACCACGGCAAGGTGGAGACACATCGGGGGAGGTTCTGTAGATTCTCTTATGCTTTATCTTCACCTTGCTGGAAACGAGTGAATGATCGGTGTCGTGGTCAGCACTATGATAGCTGCGAGTCAGCCGTACATTACGGAGATTGTTGCGTTTAGTGAGCACCAGGTCGAGTTGTTGCCAGTTCTTTGATCTGGGGTCCCTCCATGACACCTAACATGTTAATATCCAGTCTTCTCATTTCTTTCTTAATGTTATTAAAGTTTGGAGTCTCATCTCATCTCATCATGTTCCTCTTGTACCTTGCGGTGCCGAGGTGAAGTATAAATCGCGGGAGAGTGCCCGCTTATGGGCTTCATGTATCGATATTCCCATGGACTCTATTATTCACTGCATCCATCGTTTGCGTGGTCGGCCTCTTCCTCTGCTTCCTTCTGGTCTATACATCATTGCTTGTTGTGGTATACTGTTAGTTGGTAACCTACTTGCATGACTTGTTGCCTTCTAATAAAATCTAGCGCAGCTATAACCCTCTCGTTAGTCCTGATTTCTTCATTTCTGATCTTATCTCTTCTTGATAATTGAGTATTCTTCTGCGGAATCTCATTTCTGTTGTTGTGATTTTCTTTTTTTCATTTTCTGTCATTGTCCAGGTTTGACATTGGTAACATAGAGTTGGTGGGAAACTTGTGTTGTAAAGTGCTTTCTTAGTAGTTAGTGATACATGTTTGTTCTTTAGTATTGGTGCCATTTGTCCAATGAGTTGGTTTGCCATATTGCATCTTTTTTACTGATCTCGTCTTCTGATTTGCCATTTGATGGTATAACACTTCCTAGGTACGTGAAACTCCTTTACTTGTCTCAAGGGATGTTGGTTTAGGTGAATGTTTGTTGTTGTTGTTGTTTTTTTTTTTTTTTTGTTTGTTTTTGTCTTCTTTAGTTATATTCATGACCTCTGTTTTATTTATACTAATTTTCATGTTATGTTCCCTATACCAGTGCTTCCCAAAGTGGTGGTCCGCGGACCGGAGCCGGTCCACGAAACCTTCTTTGCCGGTCCGCAAAGTGAATTTAAAAAAGTAAGATTTGGTATCGTTTTCCAAGATATATTTTATTGTTATTTTATATTGGTGTTCATTGCTGTCGGTGTATACGAGTATATACACTTTACAAGAAGACCTAAATGTAATTTTGACATTTGAAACATTTATTTATTTTATTGGGGGGGGGGGGGAAATTTGTAAATCTCTACAAATTTTTATTCATGAAAATGGGAACACCATTAAATAAATCACCGTCTTCCAATAACATTATGGAGCAGTATTTGGCGCACCGGGACAACACCCACAATTACGTTAAATCTTATATTTATATTAAAATGTATATTGAGGTCATATAATAATTCCAGAATACAAGGAGAATTTTTTTTTTAACGGCACCGGTTCCTGGTGCAAAAGGAAAACTGTATGTCGGTCCGCGAAAGTGAAAAGTTTGGGAAGCACTGCAATATACATTTCGTTTAGACTATTCATGTGGTCTTGTAATTCATCTTCTGATTTTACTAGGAGTGCTTGGTCGTCCGACAACAGGAGTTCTCTAATGGTGTAATTTGCAGATGGTTCTTCTTCTGTGTTTTGGTCATACAGTGTTCTTGCGGTCACTGTTTGGCTTGACATTGCTTTTGACACACGTTGTGGGCGTGTAGGTGGCATATGCGCAAATTTACAAACATTTTATACATTGGAACATTTCTTCACTGAAATTGTTGTACGGAAACATTTTAAACAACAGCAAGATGATAGTACACCGTTATTTTTCCCCTGCCACATCCCTCACCTTTCAGCTCCAACTCCACCAATACCATCACCACCACTCGGTAATGATGAACATGGCAGTATAACTTGTTAGAGCCAACCGTTGAGGGCGGCAGCAGAAACAACAACAGTAGTATCAAAAGGGTGGGAAAGAGGGATGTGACAGTATACTAGCTTACAAAGCAGAAAAGGTAGTGATTGCATTTATAATGCTTGTGTTGTTACGTGCGTTCTGTGAGTTCAGTATTTGAGTACGTGTATTTACAGAGCATTGCATGTGGGCGTGTATGTGACATGTGCATATTTTATTCATTGGACATATTTACATGTGAAGGGGGGAGGGGTAACAAAGAGAAAGAAAAAAACTTCCCATTTTTGTATCCCTTGCCACACTCTCACCTATTAGACTCACCACACCAATGCTCTCATCACCACTCTCTAGTAATGATGGTAAAGGCAGGATAACTATTTGAACTAACTGGTGAGGGTATCAGCAGAGACAACAACAACCATGAGCAGGGGGGGGGGGGCACATGGGAGATGAGGTTATATATTAATAGTGATGACAATCATAATAAATGGTAAAAATAAACATACTAGGGGTAATAACAGCAATGATAATACCAGCAATGATAATAATAGTAATGATAATGATAGAATTATTTAAACATGTGATTCCATTTGCTAAAATGATTATCTTAGCAATGGTGTCAACATAGCATAGCAGGTACATAAAATTGCAACCTGCATTGTTTAATAATAGTAGGAGTAAAAGGAGTTGGTTACCTTTTTCTCCTTGCTTATTTTTTGGGGGGTCTTAATTGTAAGGGTTCATTCATTTTTTCCCCTACCTCTCTTTATTTATTTTTATTTATTTATTGTTAATTTTTTTTTGGGGGGGGGGGGGGGTAAAATAAACAAGCATTTGTATTAACACAAATTTTTACAATCTCATTGGTTTGGTAACCATATGTGATTTTGTATTCATTCATTCAACATTCACTCACATTTTCCTGTTTCTTTCTAGCGCTCATGTATACTAAATTTTAATATCATAAAGAAGAGTACGTGTGTTAACTCTGGTAATATCTGTGATATTTTGTGTTTAAAAAATACATTTTTGTTGCGTATCCCTTACGGGACGTTGCAGTCAACACCAGCATTTTCAGCTGCTATTGATGTACTAGGCAAGTGTTACGTTCAGTAGTTTGCCATTGCTTTCCGAACGACCGGCCCCTATACCTTTTTCGAAAAAACCAGCACCGCTGTGATTCGAACCCGGGTATGCGGGCTCACAAACCGCGTTCGCAAGCCCTTAGCCACAGAACATCGGAAATTATCCATTGGTCTTGGTGACCATAAGTGATTTTATATCCATTCATTCAACATTCATCCACATTTTCCTGTTTCTTTCTCGCACTCATGCATACTGGAAAGTTTAATTAGTAATGTTTTTTTTAAAGCAATACTTATATTTTACTGTGGAAATATCTGTAATAATGTGTGTGTGTACATAAAGGAAATTAAGTGTATGTTATATGTGTGGTGCTTGTATCTGGCTGAGTTTCTGCATGTCCATATGAGATATCTATAGTAAGAAAGAGCTATAAGTAGTTTTGTGTGTATGTCTTTTGCTGTCTTTGGTATGGTGTTGAGAAATATTGCTTTGTTCTTTCCCCCTATAGTTTTTTTTTTCACAATATATTTCATGTTGCACATTCAAATATAATAATGGGAAAATTAATAATAATGGTAGCAGTAGTAATAAACGTATTAATAATAATAATAATAATAATAATAATATAATTTGAAGATTATTAATACCGTCAATATACACATTTACAGTTGTGGTATCCTTTGTATAAAACAAGTTATTTGCTTCTGTAATATGTGCTGTCTTCAGGCAAAACTCTTACGGGATTTGCGCATGTGGGGCTAAGGTTAGATTGTTTGAGACTTTTTGTTGATAAAGTTGTTGGACAATTTCTTTGTTGATTGTTCCGTGAGGAGCGGCTGGCCGAGTAGCTAGAACGCCGGACTCTCGTTCGGGAGACCCGGATTCGATCCCTCGGTAAGGTGTGGGATTTTTTTCTGTCGGGGGCACAAAGAAAATCCTAACCTGCACAGTTCGCGGCGACTGCACTAGCCAGGCGGCCTTTATTCCTCGGGCTCAAAGACTCCTCTGCCATACACCGCAAGGTACTATATTGGCAGTAAATGACAGTTTTATTCTTCTGTAATTGTATAATGCTTTGTTTCTTAATGTCCATATAAGATTTCTGTACTCTGCCAATAGAAACAGTAGCTTTGTGTGGATGTCTTGTGTGGAGTAAGGAATGAAATTTATCATGATTGCTTTGTAAACATCTTGTCGGAGTGTTGAGAGTGTGGATATAGGACATAGATAGGACAAAGGGACATAATAGAGTTAGAACGATTGAGATAACGACATATAGGACATAGATATGGACATCTACAGTATAGCGATAGGGTAGAGTCAGGACAATAAAAGCTAGAGGAC
>JACEFZ010017667.1:0-45501 GCA_014155875.1 Cepaea nemoralis
AGGAAATTCTGTTTACAAGAACTATGAATTTGACATCTGTCACATTCCTGGAAAGGATAATAATCTTGCTGACATTCTCAGTCGATTATAGTTGAATAGAAGGGCAGTTCTTTGTTATAAGTTAATCAGTTATATATATTAATGTTCTGTTCTTTCATAAGTTATTAAGAAATTCGATAAAGATATATTCAGATAGCGCCGAATTGAGGGAACAATGCTATAAGAATCAACTAAATATTAATAGATTATTATTACAAATAGAATTTAGTCAATTAGGTACATAGGTTACCGATTTTCCATTGACAGCGTGAGTGAAGGCAATACTCGGAATAAGAACTTCACAAGAGACGCATGATTGGAACATTCATTGTGCATTCAATGGCTAAGCCAAGTATTTTGTTTTGTATTGTCACACTAACTGTGAACGGTATATGATTGTGTTAATAATAGTTATTCATTAGTTGATTGTTAAATTATTAATAAGTAATTGCAGATTGGTATTAATATAAATATTGAATTCGATGATATTAATTATTTACTTGCATTAACAATGTTGTTGGATTAATTAATATTATAGTAGATGGATTAAGCTGCACAGAAGGAGCAAAAGAATAGATACAATCAAGCGACATTCTTAAGATATCCACAGGAAAAGGATCAATAGATTCTCAAGGCGGAAAGCGTATAAGTCACCCTACCCATGGAGATAAATTTCAGGAAAAGGAAAAGATGTATGGTACCAAACAAGGACAACAAGGGTCAACTACAACAAAAATGGTTACATGGAAAACCTCATTATTACCCTCGTCCTAAACTCATGGTAAAACCTAGAGATAGGACACACTTGTCTATTATGACAAGGTAGGGACTAATATGGTTATTAGTTGGTCTGATTGCCCATGATCAGCCACACGACGTCCAACGGAGGGTTTGGACAGGTGGGCGTACCCGTTATGTAGCTTTATTTTTTTTTTAGGGTGGATAAGGGGGTAAAAAAAACCGAGTACTATTCAGTTGTGGTTAAAAAATTGTTGTGGTAGTCGTACAGATATACAGATATAAAGAAAAAATTATAAATAATTTTTTTTATCTGGGAGGGGGCATTATGCCACATAACGGAACACGCGCCACCAAGTATAAAGAAGAGACCTTACTGGATTTTCCCAGACAGTCACAAAACTGGACGACAAATATGAGAAACCAAGGAAAGGAAAACAACGTCATTGGACGGCAACGGGAGACGCTGTGAATTGTGGATTCGAAAGGATGTGTTTCTAAAAGGCTCCGTGTGAAGGTGACACCTGGAGGCGGTAATTTCGTGATGAAGCAGCTGGGAGTCCGGAGAGGAATGTATTAAAGACAACACAACAGTAGAAAGACCGGGTGCGGATACCTAGACTTTTATTTAATCAGCTGAACTGAGGATTTGGATAATTAAGCCTCAAGGGCAGCGAGCTGGACTTAGAGCTCGTAGGTAGATGTTATTTAGGTGAGCGCCGATCCTGCGTATAGGGATCAGCTCACGTTTCTACAAGAGTATATATTTTGTCCTGCGGCGGAATAAACGTACGTCTTTCGCTTGCTCGATTTGAGTCTGCCATATGTTCATGATCTGTTGGTAAGATAGAACATGTTTTGTTGTTCTGATCTATTCTTGAAGAGTTCAATTTGAGTTGCTTTAAGTGTACGGTCCCGTGGGAATTAGAGGACAGGCACTTCGAGACAGTTAGTTAGTTAGTTAGTTAGTTAGTCAGTTAGTTAGTATTTAGTTAGTTAGTTATTAGTTAGTTAGCTAGTTAGTTAGTTAGTTAGTTAGTTAGTTAGCTAGTTAGTTAGTTAGTTAGTTAGTTAGTTAGTTAGTTAGTTAGCTAGTTAGTTAGTTAGTTAGTTAGTTATTAGTTAGTTAGCTAGTTAGTTAGTTAGTTAGTTAGTTAGCTAGTTAGTTAGTTAGTTAGTTAGTTAGTTAGTTAGTTAGTTAGCTAGTTAGTTAGTTAGTTAGTTAGTTATTAGTTAGTTAGTTAGTTAGTTAGTTAGTTAGTTAGTTAGTTATTAGTTAGTTAGCTAGTTAGTTAGCTAGTTAGTTAGTTATTAGTTAGTTAGTTAGTTAGTTAGTTAATTAGTTAGTTAGCTAGTTAGTTAGTTAGTTAGTTAGTTATTAGTTAGTTAGTTAGTTAGCTAGTTAGTTAGTTAGTTAGTTGGTTAGTTAGTTAGTTAGTTAGTTAGTCAAGTAGTAAGTCAGGTAGTAAGTCAGTCAGTTAGTTAGTTATTAGTTAGTTAGTTAGTTAGTTAGTTAGTTAGTTAGTTAGTTAGTTAGTTAGTTAGTTAGTCGAGGTTCTAACTTCACGGCAACGGATTGTCCCCATTATGCTTCGTTCCTGTGCCAGTGAATATAACACAAAATACTCCTCGCTGTCCAATGTGAAAAGTGGAATAGACAGGAGTCTTGGAAAGCCAACAGCCCGCACAGGTTTACTGTGCATAATGCCGCCGCCAGAACCCCAACACAAAAGTCATCAACGAAAATTACAGTTCATCGTCGATGGAATCGGCAGTCACCACAAAGATTTCATTGACCCAGGTTTTCTCACATGGCTCGGTCTCTTTCCGCAGGGCGACTGAAAAAGTCCAAAAGGCAGATTGATCTAAGGATAAAGATCACACTCTTTGTGTTGTGTCAACACCAATGGTGAAGGCGTGTCCTCTCCAAGGAGTAAGCATGGGCCAGTCTGAAGAACAAGCTGATGCCCCTGCTGCATGTTCTCAAGGATCACACTAACAGAGACAAACATCTGCTGCTATGTAGGTAGACAGGGCATACTCAGGGGCTCAAGAATGTAAAAGGGACAAAAATGTCAGGTAAAATCATGGCGAAACAGTGCCATGCAAATCACTTTATGTCTTCACAAATAAAAACATAATGAGTATGGTAGATTTTCAAATATACATAGATATCTACCCACATGTTTTCAATATTCAAATATAATGTACAATGACTTCCAATGATTATCTTTTAGCGCTGGTAACAAAATAAAATAAATATCTTTATAATCTATGAAACAAAATAAATAGTGCATTCCATTTAAAATGGTCGCTCTATAAATATTAATAGCTATGAAATCCCCCACATAAGAAATCCTCCACTAATGAAAACCCCCATATATGAAATTCCCCACATATGAAGGCCACCATATATGAAATACCTCATTATATGAAAGCCACCATATATGAAATCATCGATATATGAAATCCTCCACTTATGAACGTCCCCCCGTCACCCCCCCCCCCCTTACCCTGTTTATTCGATATATTAAACTCTCCACACATAATACAAAGTTTATAATCTTCGGCAGACTTTAGCATAGTAGACATTATGGTCAACGCTCCGTGCATAGCCAGACTGGATTCCAGTGGTTTTCAATGATACCAGACTAGACCCACAAGCAGGTGCTCATAGGGAGACTAGACTCATGTGTAGGCGTTGCCAAGGAGACTAGATTCACACGCAGGCACTACCAGGGAGATTAGATTCACAAGCAGGTGCTCAAGGAGAGACTAGACTCACTTGCAGGTACTACCAGGGAGACTAAGTCTCATAAGCAGACGCTATGAGGGAGACTAGACTCACATGTAGACGCTATGAGGGAGACTAGTCTCACATGTAGACGCTATGAGGGAGACTAGTCTCACAAGCAGGTGCTCCTAGGGAGAGTAGAACACAAGCAGGTGCTTCTAGGGAGACTAGTCTCACAAGCTGGCGCTTATGGGGAGACTAGACTCACACGCTGGCGCTCATGGGGAGACTAGACTCACACGCTGGCGCTCATGGGGAGACTAGACTCACAAGCTTGTGTTCCCTGGTTTTGCTTTTAAACTTTTGCTGGTAAAAATAAATAGTGTATATACATGATTTTGTAGTCAGTTTGCTTTTATTTGTTAATATTACAGAATCTTGCGCGTTGTTTATGTCTGTTGTCTGTTTGTGTTACAGAATGTTGCCGTGTGTTTATGTCTGTTGTCTGTTTGTGTTACAAAATATTGCTCTTTGTTTATGTCTGTTGTCTGTTTGTGCTACAGAATGTTACCGTGTGTTTATGTCCGTTGTTTGTCTGTTACCGAATGTTGCCCTTGTCTATGTCTGTTTGTTTGTGTTACAGAAAGTTGCCCTTTGTTTATGTCTGTTATTTGTGTGTTTTGTGTGTGTTCCTGATTGTTGCCCTTTGTTTATGTCTGTTGTTTGTTTGTGTTACATAATGTTGCCCTTTGTTTATGTCTGTTGTTTGTTTGTGTTACATAATGTTGCCCTTTGTTTATGTATGTTGTTTGTGTAATAAAATGTTGCCCTTTGTTTGTGTCTGTTGTTTGTTTGTGTTACATAATGTTGCCCTTTGTTTATGTCTGTTGTTTGTTTGTGTTACATAATGTTTCCCTCTGTTTATGTCTGTTGTGTGTTTTTGTGTATATACAAAGTAAATCAGGTTGGGCGACATATGCAGAAGTAGAGAGGAGAAGAGAAGAACCAACGAACGAACGTTATTTTCAAAGGTTCACAAATTGGGCACGCAGGCCCTTCTTACATGCAGCCCTACCAGTTCTCATCTTTCGTACAACTGCATGTACATTCACATAGAAAAAGACATTGTCAAATGAATGTTGTGAACACAAACAATGGAATAGACCAAGAGAGAAGATGCCGGATAGTTTGGAAACATGGCCTGGAGGAACATCGTTATATGAAATGATGAACAGCAAATGATACAGAAGGCTGTGGACAAACAGGACCATCAAACGGCATGGGCTATATCAAGAAGATGCAGAAATTGAAATTTTTCAAATAACTGTAATGGTGATAATGGAAGAGCGCAATGTGGAGGGTGCAAGCCTTACCCTAGTGCGAAGAAATGCAACCTACAGACTAAATGTCATGGCAGGGCAGACCAGGCCCTAAGCATTGGTCAGAAAGTGGTCTTGGATGGAAGCTCCTGCAGCTTGTCTTGTCCCAGGCGTATTGACGTTATCTTTCCTCTGCAGTAACCTAGGCAGGCGGAGAGAGGGATCGTGTTGTATGGGCCACACATGGTCTCTAAATTCAGCCCAGGCTTTGTGATATTGAGAGGTATAACCCCATTTTACAAACTATTATTATAACATATAATAATATATGTTAATGTGCCACATTAATTGAAAGACAGAAGATCAAGTGGTTTGGCCATGTCGTTAGAATGCATCACCAGCAACTACCATCACTGGCCTTACATCAAAGATCATCTGCGACGAGACCACGAGGACGTCCAAGAAGAAAATGGATTGACGACATCAGAGACATTGTACAACCACATGGAATGACAATATCCAGTGCCGTCCACCGGGCGCTGGAACGCAAATTATTCCTCCCCACGACGCTTGACGGCAGAAGTGGAAGATGATGATGATGATGATGAATGAATAAAAATTGGAGGTGGTGGAAAATTTCGAAAATCTTGGGTCATTAATTACCAACAATGGTGACACAATGAAAGAAATTAAAAGACGAGTATCTATTGCTCCTCAAAATCTAAAACAACTGAATAAATTGTGGAGTGGAAGGAACATAAAGAACTTTAAAAAATTTGATTTCTAGGAGCATGCACTTACCCATTGCGACATACGTCTGTAAGACCTGGTCATTTACTACACAAGCTGAACAGCTCATAAATGCCTTTGAATTTTTTATGGACGGGCTCTAAGAATATCTTGGATACAGAAAAGATCACATGCATCCATACTACAAGTGCTGAATATTGAAGAAGGTTGGCTACTAAAGACGATAAAACAAAGACAATTGAAATATTTTGTTAACTTAAAGCATCTTGAAAGTTTGGAGAGAACAGTTGAGGAGTATATACCCGGGAAGGGAGGAATAGGAAGGCCAAAGAGAAGATGGCTGCAGATTGTGGAAGATGATCTCCAGAAGGGTGTATCGGAGGCGAGACATCTTGCTTATGACCAAGAAGTTTTCTGGAGCGTTGTTATGGGAACGAGGTTCTGAAAAGGACATGCTACTGAATGAATGAATGCATTTTTATAAAGACATAACAACGACAAGAAAACATCGTCACTATTTATTGTCAATCAATGAAATATAGTTACCAATATCTACACTACAATGAATAAATCACACTATACATTAGATGACGTCATGTACATCTACAATATATGAAAGTTAGTTTCGTATCCTTTACAGAATTTTCCAGTCAATCCCAGCATTTATTCACTGTTTGTGATTTACTAGGAAATCATTTGTTGAGTAATTTCCCACTGCTTTTTGAATGGCAGCCGCCTCACATCGTCGACATCCACGCAAACAGTCTATCTACAATATACATTTATAATTTTATTACATCCAGTTTCCGAACTTAAACATTTAGTTCACTTTCAATTCCTACCACATCCTCGCAATAGAATTGATGTTTTGTTTTTTAACACAGAAGCCACAAACAATATGTTGTACGATGTATTGCCTGGCATATTTCGCTGCATCTAGTCAGGTGTATACTGTAGAGTTACATACCATATGAAGTGAATAAATGAATAATAGTTGAGCAGAAACAATTAAAAGACACAGTCACAGGTATTGTTCGAATGTGGAACATCTGTTATCCACAACTGTAATTTAACATTTAACACAGAATCTTTCTATTTGCAAAACCTGACGAGATGGAGCGAAATATGCCAGGCAATAAATAGTGCAACATATTATTTGTGACTTCTGTGTTTAAATCGTTTAGAATTGCTGTTCTCAAAATAGCTTCCAACATTCATTCATTCATTTTTTCATTCATTCATTCAGTCTTCTTCGCTGTCCATTTGCATCTGAGGAAATGTTCGGAAATTAGCGATTCTCCGCTGTACCAAACGTGCACTATAATATGTGATCGCCTACCCTCCATTGGTACACTATGTAATGGGAACTGACAAGGAGAAAGGGAACAGGTTCCAAATCACATGTGGCTGTGTTTCGTACGTGGTATGCGGAATTGCGAATTGCATTCATAACTTCTTCGTCACAAAGCAAAGGTAACACCAGTACATCTGGAACAAGACAAGCTGCAGAAGCTGCCGGATTAACAAAGCAATGCTCTTAACTGTCCGTTTTTCAGAGCTTCTTTTCTAGACCAGTTAGCGACCAAGGCTTAGGGCTTGGTCTGCCCTGCCAAAACATTTAGTCTTCAGGTTGCATGTCCTCGCACTAAGGTAAGTCTTGTACCCTCCCAACTGCGACTCTCCGCCCGAAATTGATTCTTAATTATCCGGTTAAATAATACAATAGCAAGCGTGAAGATCAACTGACATTTGTACAGACAATTTAATGTGACATAGCAAGTTTCGCTTCTCGTTGCGTTTCTGTGTTACATGTACCACTAGCATATTATGGCGTTTGTGACAAACAACAGTTGTAGAATACTATGTACACAAGATGTTCCATTGAAATGTATGTACATAATATCTTGTTCTTTTTCCTCGTCTTCGTGTCAGCCTCCTTCTACTACGACTTTTCCTCCTCCTCTTCGTCCCCAATTAATTTTCTTTTATTTCTTCTTCTTTATTTCTTCTTTATTTCTTCTTCTTCTTCTTCTTCTTCTTCTTCTTCTTCTTCTCCTCCTCCTCCTCCTTCTTCTTCTTCTTCTTCTTCTTCTTCTTCTTCTTCTTCTTCTTCTTCTTCTTCTTCTTCTTCTTCTTCTTCTTCTTCTTCTTCTTCTTCTTCTTCTTCTTCTTCTTCTTCTTCTTCTTCTTCTTCTACTACTACTTTCGTATCCTCTTCTTTTTGTTTTATTTCTTCCTCTTCTTTATTACTTCTTCTTCTTCTTCTTCTTCTTCTTCTTCTTCTTCTTCTTCTTCTTCTTCTTCTTCTTCTTCTTCTTCTTCTTCTTCTTCTCAGTTATCGTAGTCGTCATAGTCATCGACGTATCGTCGTCCATGTCATCGAAGTCTCGTCGTCCTTATCCTCTTCTCTGCCCATCCAATTTATGAATCATTGTCCTTATCTTTTCTTCTTTCTTCGTGAACTTCTTCACTTCCTAGAAAGTGATAGGCATTTATGACATTGCACGTGAAGATGTTTTAGTTACATATTCTTCCCCCCTCCCTCATCCATTCTCTCTCTCTCTCTCTCTCTCTCTCTCTCTCTCTCTCTCTCTCTCTCTCTCTCTCTCTCTCTCTCTCTCTCTCTCTCTCTCTCAATGGATTACAGCACACGATATCTCCACAGCCACACTCAACCATTAGAACACACACATTACGTTATATATATAAATTGCATCTCAAAGAACAAGAAGAAATTCACCAAACGTAATGAATTACTTACCACCCACGTGACCAAACTATTTAGAATGTATTATCATTGCGTAATACTGTGGGTTAGAACAAGAGTATCGGTAATTTCCCATTGAAATGTGGACAACGAATAAACGCAATAAACATTAAAAGAGGCATTCGGGGTGTTATGTTATCGAGAAATGATAGAACAACTGGACTGAAGAGTTAACAAATCAGCTAGTCCTGGAAAATATAACGAAATAAACAAGACATGAAGAAATTTAAAAAATAGTCAATCCAGTTTGGTCACAGACATTAAAACTCATCAAAAAAGAGTACCGAAGAAGACGGAGTGGGGTTCGCCTGATGGCGAGGGACACAGGTAACAGAGAGAGCTAAGCCAGGCGTAAAAATTCAGTAGTAACAAACTAATAGTAGTAGAAGCACGTATGTGGACGACACTTGAGTTCAAAGCGAGCAGCGCAAATAAAAAATTAGGCTTAGAATCAATAATATAGCCGCGCTGATCGGAAAGAAATCTACCACTACACACAAGCACACACCGCGAACACGCCAAAGCTCTTGTGGTAATACAATACAGTTGAAAACCTCATGAGTTTATTTATGTACAGCTGGGTAAATATAGGGCGTATTTTTAATGACTGAGCAGTGTTTGAAAATATTGCAGGTCCAAGTTTTGTTTTCACCCTCTGCAGAGTTCATGCAACATAATAGGTAAATACAAAACTTGGACCGGCAATATTTTCAAACACTGCACATTCATTAAAAATACAACCTGCAATTACCAGTGCCTTGTCTGGCCACCCCTCAACGCATCATTGAGTCAATTGATCGAGTAATGAGTAAATCACATGACACGTGTGTCATTGTGGTCATAAATCAATAATTGATTATTTGCGTGGAATGGAGTGAGTTCAAGAATATGGAAGACTTTATCCATACACGAAAACCAATGGTGGATTGAGTGTTCACGGCACACACATTATATGATAACACTTTTCTTCTTATAAACCTTGCTGTATGGCTTTTGTCGTTATGCTTGACCGCCGTCTGTTACTCTTCTAATAGCTCACGCCGTTGGTTGTCAGTTGGTTCACAGCCGATGGTTGCCAGTTATGTTCACAGCCGATGGTTATCAGTTATGTTCACAGTCGCGCGTTATCAGTTATGTTCACAGACGCGTGTTATCTGTCACTTCCGATGCAAATATTTCTCCACGTCTCAATGCCAAGATGTTCAGCATCTTCTCTCTATGCTTGCCCCTGTCTCTCTCCCCCTTCATATCTACGATTGTCGCGACGTATCTCACTCCACTTCTTCTCATGAAGCGTCTGAATAACATATCTATTTCTGATGTGAGTAACCAGTTTTCTTCGTGAGCTGGGTTCATTCAAGACGTATTCGCTATTCTTGTTGTCTCTTCAATGTTTTATCAGCAATCTTCTTCGGGAAGAACCAATATTCTGCAGTCTCCAGTAATTATTTGGAAAAGCAACACTACACAAATATAGACACAAGGCTATATCGAATCATAGTTCTCCGTTCATGCTAACATTATTTATCAATCATCCAATCACAAATAATCCAATCCCAGTCAGGATTAATAATCCCAGAGGCTTGTAACTTGGCAGATATACTACCATGTTTAACTAACTTTTGGCCACAAGGTAATCTAGGTAGCCAAACTACTCGAAGCCTCTTCCGGAAACACGTTAAAAATAATATTCGGTGTCTCAATGAAGTAGAATCTAATTATAATCTTCCCACCTAACATTTGAAAAAGTTGTTCTGAGGGGCACAAACCCTTTGGTTAATCAACACGGTACTGGTGTGATCAATCGATATACGCCGGTGGGGATGTTCAGGAGGAGATCGGAGCACTTTTAAACTTGTCCGGAGCGCGATGATGATGATGACTTTCATTAATCACTAATTTGTTTACCTTGGTATCTCTCCTGCTTTCTAACGGCTGTATGTAGTTTTATTTGCTTAGTTTGTGAGAAGTTTTTGACGTCAGATTAGAACTTCGAGTTTCTAAATGTATTCACCAGAGGTTGCATGATAAAATCTGGTTTTCCAGAGTGTATGATAACAGTTAAATACATCTAGAAACCTTGAGAATACGTTGCGAGTCTACCAGGATTCAAATGTCATCAGAAGCACGCTGGATCATTCTGAACTGGTTGTCCTACTTCTTTCTTTTTCGTTTCCGGCTTGTTACAGCTGGCTGGCAGACGCCATTTTTCTCTTCATAATTTGGGCAGCACCGTGTGACACACTGGCGCATCTCATTCTTGTTTCTGCACATGTAAAAATGAATACATGAAATTAAATGTAAGAATAACAATCGTTTATTGTTTGTCGAATACAGTAAACGAAACACCTTTCTCTTTGTTAACTTTATGACCGTAGTTTATTAGTGGTCGAGAAAACGTAGAGGAGCGTGTTTTATAATCTCTCGACTGCACAGGGATTACTGAAGACTGATTAACTCCATTTCTACACATACTGCTATATGTTCTGTTACTCGATTTGCTAACTCTCTTTCCGCTCTACCCATGTAATTAGCTTTGTACTCACAATGAAATTGATAAACGTAGTTAAATTTGGTGTACGATGACGGCTCTTTCACAGATGGGGTAGGTATTCTCAATAGCTCATTAACTAGGGTCATAAAATTAATACAGGACAAGTGTTTGGAATACTGAGTTCAACGAACAATAAAGAATTGTTCAAATGTAGTTAGGACTTGGTAATTAGGCGGTTTCAGTTAGTTTTAATTGCAAACAGAAAGAGTTTGTTTTAAATTTGAAATTACCGTGAGGATAATCCCTCCTCCTCCTCCTCCTCCTCGTCCTCCTCCTCCTCGTCCTCCTCCTCTTCCTCCTCCTCGTCCTTCTTCTTCTTCTTCTTCTTCTTCTTCTTCTTTGTCGTCGTCGTCGTCGTCTTCTTCTTCTTCTGTAGGTGGAGATGTGTTGGTGGGGAGATGTGTGTGTGGATGAGAGATGTGTGGGCGGGGATTTGTATGAGGAATGCATGTGGGGGATGTGTGTGTGTGGGTTGAATGTGTTTATGGGTGGAGTTTTGTGTGGGAGGGGAGATGTGTGAGAGATGGGGGTGGTGTGGGATGTGCAGGTGGATGACGGATGCATGTGAGGATGGGGGATGTGTGTTTGTTAGGGTAGTTGGGGTGTGTGTGAATGGGAGGATATATGAGAGATGCATGTGTTGATGGGCGGGTGGGTGATGTGTGGGTGTGAGTGGTTGATGGATGAGTAAGTGAGTGGATGAGATATGAGTGTATGGTTGGGGGATGTGTGTGTTTGTGGGAAGATGTGTGTGAGCGGCGGATGTGTGTGGGTGGGGTATATGTGGGTGGTGGGGAGTGTGTGGGTGGGAGGTGTGTGTTTTTGGGTGCTTATGGGTGGGGAATATGTGTGGGCAGGTGGGGAGATGTGTTTTTTTGTGGGGATGTGTTTATAGGTGGAGGATGTGTTGTTGAGAGGTGGCGGATATTGGGTGGGTGAGTGGTTGCAGGTTGGCTGATGTGTGTGTGGGTGGGTGGGGAAAATTGTGAGGCTGCGGGATGTATGTATGGATAGGTTCGGGTTGTGTGGGTTGACGGGGGTATGTGTGTGTGTGGTTTTGTGATTTGTTTTGCTGGGTGGTTGCGGGTGTGTGGGTGGGTGGTGGAGAATATGTGGGTGGGTGTGTGCGTGTCGGTTATGGAATGGGTGGGGATGTATGTGTGGGTGGGTAAATGTGTGTGGGTGGGGGATCGGTGGGTGGGTGGCGGCATGTATGTTTGCCTTAGCCTGTGTGAGTGCGTGGAGGTATGTGTGGGTGGGCGGGATGTGGTGGGTGGGGGATGTGTGTGTGGCTGAGGGATGTGTGGAAGGCTGCGGGGTGTGAAGGTGGATGGGGGATGTGTCTCACAATATTGCTGTATGCACTGTTTATGTTTAAAACTTTCATTTGGCAATATATTTTTCCCCCATGTGAATATACCACATGCATTGTGTATAATAAGCACATGCATAATATGCATTGTTTATGCTTACAAAATCAATTTGACAATGTTTTTTTTCCCCCTATGTAAATGTAACATGCACATTTGATGAATGAAAGATGAGTGATCGAAAGGGCCGAATGTAAGACGGGCCTGCGTGCCCAATTTGTTACCCTTTTAAAATAAAGTTCGTTCATTCGTTCGTTCGTTCGTTCGTTCGTTCGTTCCTCCTCCTCCTTCTTCTTCTTCTTCTTCTTCTTCTTCTTCTTCTTCTTCTTCTTCTTCTTCTTCTTCTTCTTCTTCTTCTTCTTCTTCTTCTTCTTGTTGTTCTTCTTCTTCTTCGTTTTCATCTTCTAGTCCATGCTGCGTAGCGATGGGGATCATGCCTGCTTACTTACATCCTTCTGTCTCCTTTGTTGCGAACCATTTCTGATACCGGTTCATCCTTGCCATGATGTGAAACTATCCAGCATCTTTTCTCTTGCCCCCCCCCCCCTCCCCTCCCCCCCCCCTTGCAACGATCCCGTTGTCACGACAGCTTTCCTCTTCTCATGACATGCCCCAAGAAATGTGGACTGCCCTCTGATGGGAGTAACCAGTTCTCTTTCTGAGCTGACTTCTTTCAAGATATCTTCCTTGGTTTTTCTTTCCATCCACGGTGCTCACCTCATTCTTCTATAAAACTTCCATATAATTTACTTTTCTGCTAAATGTCCATGATTCCCTTCGATACGTCAGGACTGGCCAAATATAGCTCGTAAGAATTATTTTCCTCCTCTCAATTGACACAGATAAACTGCTCATATTGAAGTCATTAATCTGTTCAACGCGAACGACACAGAAGAGGAAGGAGCAACACGCGATTAGTCAATGTGGTGAAGGATTAATGTGGAGATAATCCGTTAAATTAGCTCACCCTTAATTCTTATTTGTGTGTAGTTTGGCGATTCCCCGATGTCTACTTCTATAATATTATCAACCATGTGAGCACATCAAGATGAGAGCACATCACCATGAGAGCATATCACCATGAGAGCATATCACCATGAAAGCACATCACCATGAGAACACATCACCGTGAGAGAACATCACCATGAGAGCACATCACCATGAAAGCACATCGCCATGAGATCACATCGCCATCAGAGCACATCACTCTGAGAGCACATCGCCATGAGAGCACATCACCACGAGAGCACATCACTATCAAAACAGTGTAGTGGCTCTTCGTGGCTAAATGGTTCAACCGCCAGCCTCGGGATCTAAACATCGGCTTTTCGTTTAGTATTCCGGCATTCGGTTCATGAGTGCAACTTTCCCTGAGACTCCTGTAGGTCGTCGCTGAAGCTAAGGAGTTCTTGCTTTGTGACTCTCGACAGACTGCTCTGTGGGAAGAGGCCGGGTCAAATGGGATAACAACTGACAATACTGATATCGACCCTCTGCTTTTAAATTCGCCTTTTAAAACTTTATTAAAACTCTGCCGACACCCCCCCCCCCCACCCCTTTTTTTTCCCTAAACACACACACACACACACACATTGATGGTCTCAAGAGTTTCCGATATCTTCAGAGTCTTTATGTGTACACAAAACACACCGTGTACAGTTGAGCAACACACAGTTATACACCTTGTCTTTATGTGTACACAAAACTTACCGTGTACAGTCGAGCAACCAGACAAAACTCACGTGCACAGTTGAGCAACCAGACAACCTTCACCTTGCACAGTCGAGCAACCAGATAAAACTCACCGTGTACAGTTCAGCAACCATCCACAGTTGTACTCTTCCTTTATTGTGTGTGAGCAGGCGTAGGCTTGATAACTGGGGACATGGATGTGTGTTACACACCTGACTCTGACTGTCTGAACTTTGACCCCTGTAGACACGCAACATACATATATATATATATATATATATATATATATATATATATATATATATATATATATATATATATATATATATATACATAAAACAGTGTGTATGTATGTGGGTGGTTGGCTATGTATTGGATGGGTTCGATAACGGTACATCCGATTGAGATGAAATTTTCTACACGTCTTCCTTTCATTCCTATACAACCGACTGTAATAGTTTCTTAGTGTAAAATCGGCTACTTACTTAATAACATTTAATATTTCATTTTTCATTATATAATTTCTATATAGCAGGGGGACTTCACTCTAGAAAAGTTATTTCAAGGGGCATAACTTTTAATAACATTTCTATATACTTTATAGTCATATTGTTGGATTTACTTGCACTATTGTTAAACTATTTTTCTATAGTTATTTACAGGCATATGAGTTATAATAAATAATGATATAATCTTTAAGGCATTTTCAAAGTTTTCATAAAAATAATGCATAATGCATAACATTGTAACCCATCTTTTTATGCTTAAAGAAGTTATCTACAGTCATGTAGGTGATTAAAAACAGTTTTTATTAAAAATAATGGATGGTGTGTGGAAGGACATTCTTTTAAGTTACTGTGCGCCAGGAGCTGGACGAAACCACGCCGAGTCAGATAGATAGACAGACAGACAGGTAGATAGTCGGGAACGGGAGCTTATTTGACTACTTATATGGGATTAAATGAGATGCTCCCAACCAGGGACTGGGTGAAGACGGGCCGGCTCAGACAGACAGACAGACAGACAGACAGACAGACAGACAGACAGACAGACAGACAGACAGACAGGCAGACAGACAGACAGACAGACAGACAGACAGACAGACAGACAGACAGACAGACTGACAGACAGACAGACAGATTGGCAGACAGACAGACAGATAGTCGGGAACGGGAGCTTATATGACTACGTATATGAATTAAATGAGATGCTCCCCACCAGGGACTGGGTGAAGCCGGGCCGGGTCAGACAGACAGACAGATAGACAGACAGACAGATAGTCGGGAACGGGAGCTTATATGACTACTTATATGAATTAAATGAGATGCTCCCCACCAGGGACTGGGTGAAGCCGGGCCGGGTCAGCCAGACAGACAAGCAGACAGACAGACTGATAGATAGATAGATCCCCTCCAGGGCCTGAGGGAAGCAGAGCCGGGTCAGCTAGTATATATATATATAACAAATACATTTATGATTTGTTTAAGTCCCCGCTAATCACTGGTATCATGAAGGCTAATAGACTACAATGGCTGGGGCATATAGAAAGAATGGAAGATAATAGGGAAACAAAACTCGCTTACACTCAGGAAATAAATGACCATAGACCCCGAGGTAGACCAAGAAGGCGGTGGAGAGATAATATACATACAGACCTACAAGCACTTGGAATCAACGACTGGCAAGAGAAGGTCCACCAGAGAGACGAATGGAGACAGATTGTATTTGCAGCAAAGAACCTCAATGGCTCGGAACGCTGAAGAAGAAGAAGATATATATATATATATATATATATATATATATATATATATATATATATATATATATATATATATATATATATATATATATATATATATATATATATATATATATATATAAAGTTGTATTTCCTCCTCAGGACGTAGCAGTGAAACCCCAGCATTTTCGCTGTTCGTGATTCCTGGGCAAATTTTACGTTCAGTAGTTTGCCATTGCTTTCTGAACGACCTGCTCCTATACCTTTTTTTCGAAAAAACCGGTACCGCTGAGTTTCGAACCCGGGTGTACGGGCTCACAAACCGCGTTCGCAAGCTTTGATTCATGGTTTCCTCGCCGATCCTTCCTCATACATAATTAACAGTATGTTTACAGGGAGAAATATTGGCGCACACACACACACACACACACACACACACACACACACACACACACAATATGTGTATATATATATATATATATATATATATATATATATATACATATATATATATATATATATGTGTGTGTGTGTGTGTGTGTGTGTGTGTCTAATATTTATAATCTCATCTACAACCACCTGTCTTAATTTTGAAGATTATCACCTTATCTGGTTCTGGTATTATGAAGAATGGTTCTGCTGTGTATTTCTTAAGCCATTTTTTTTTAAACATAATTTTACTGATCATTCATGCAAGTAAAATTCTACTAAAAATCATAATGGGAAGACTTCGGAAGAATCTGGAAGAAGAAATTAACTTGGTTCAAGCCGGATTTAGACAAGGAAGAGTAACACGAGATCACATACTCAATCATCATCATCATCTTCCACTTCTGCCGTCAAGCGTCGTGGGAAGGAATAATTTGCGTTCCAGCGCCCGGTGGGCGGCAATGGATACATACTCAATATGCGTTTAAAAATAGAGAAGTGTAGACAATTTAATGTAAACCCATTATCGTGTTTTGTGGATTATTCAAATGCATTTGACTGTGTATAACATCAGAAACTTTGAGAAATCGTGAGGGTTTTCCATCACATATAGTACAACTCATAAAAAGGCTCTATGTAGACCGACAAGCAGCGGTTAGAATAGATGGCGAGACATCAGATGTGTTTGACATCAAGCAAGGAGTCAATCAGGGGCTGTGTGTAGTCCCTCTATTTGTTTAACCTGTACGCCAAAAATATAATGAGAAAGCCAGAGACGATATAACAAAGGAGCAATATGATGCCCTAAATATCGGTGATCATAACATACCAGAGATTTGATATGCTGATGATACAGTATTACTATCCACATCACGGAATGGTTTAGAAAAACTAAAAACCTCAATCCAGAAGAATAGTGAAAATCACAACGTATATCTTACCATAGCAAAAACAAAGATAATGAATACCGATGAAGCTAATTTGGAGAAAGAAATATATTTTAATAAGGGAAAATTAAAGGTGGTGGTATATTTCGAATATCTTGGGGCATTAATTACCAAACAATATGACACAGTGAAGTAAATTAAAGGACGAATATCTATTGTTCTTCTCTTCAAAAGTTAAGACAATTGAACAAATTGTGCGTGGAAAAGAGAGAACTACACAAGTTATATTTTTAAGACCATGCACATTTCCCAATGCAAAATACGCCTGTAAGACCTGGACACTTACTAAACAAGCTGAAGAGAGCTCATATGGAATATAAATGTTATAGACGGGTTCTAAGAATATCTTGGATATAGAAAAGACCAAACGCATCCATACGACAAGAGCTGAGTATTAAAAAGCGTTGGCTACTAAAGACAATAAAGCAAAACAAAAATTGAAATACTTTTGTCAGTTGAAACGTCATGAAAGATTGGAGAGAAAAATCAAGGAGGAATATATGCCCAGGAAGAGAAGAAGAGGAGGACCAAGGAAAACATGGGTGAGGGATGTGGCAGATGATCTTCAAATGGGTGTATCGGACGCCGGACATCTTGCTTATGACAGAGACGTTTTCCGGAAGGTTGTTATGGGAGCGAAGTTCTTCAGGGGACATGCTACTAAATAAATTAATATGAGGTTAAGTTTTGTTATGCAATCTTTATACAATCTACATAGTTCCGATTGTGTAAAAGTGTGCTGTTAAATTACCAATAGGGAGATCTTCTAAAATGTGTTGTTGCTTGAACTGTGTTTATTGTCGCAACTATAGCCTTACGGCAAAGTTCAGCGTTTCCTGTACATGTTTGGCTTGTGTTATACGATGTGTTCTGGGTGCATAAATTCTATCTAATCGCGCTGCTCTGCTATATGCATTGTTCGTGTGTGTTGTGTCTGTTCCATGGGGATGCGTCTGCCTGTATGTGTCTGTCAGCCATGAATATCTAAATTGTTTGCAATGTGTCTAACTGATGTTCATCCTCTCCTGTGATGTTTCTAATGAGCATTCTTACGTCTCCTTCTATCAGGATATGCACAGCAAGTACGCAATTAAAATCACCGCCTAAAATAATGTTGTGACCCCGACATGAGTGTGATAGTAAGTTTTCCAGTGTTGGTAGAAGAGCGGCTGATGTATGTAGTCAGGCGGTGCGTGTATGTTGACAATTGTTTATTTATGAATGGTATTTCCATACTGTACATTAGCTATCCTACTCTGGCTGTCCATGTCCTCTATAATCTGCCACCTGTCCGATGTCTGTATTGAAGCTGTACCCGAGCCCATATGTTAAGCTGCATATCCTATATACAGCACATTCCTGTTAAGACCAGCATTTTACTGATGTTGTTGATGCCTTGGCAAATTTACGGTCACTAATTTGCCATTACTTTCTGAAAAACCGGCTCCCATACCAACACGTTAAAACCCACCGCAACGCGGTTTGTTGCCAAATCGGTCACAGCTGTGTTTGAACGCACGCAAGCGGCTTTACGAATCGCGTCCGTAAGTCCTTAGCCACGGAGTGATATGTTGAGTATTAAGACTAAAACATGCGTGTCTCATACCTAGGCATGTTGTGATATATGATGAGTGATCGTCGGTGTTATCGGTAGTTTCCTGTTTGAGTATAAAATCAGGTTTATGTTTGTGTATGAGATAACATTTTTGTTATTTGCGCTCCACCGCTTTAAACTCAAGCGTAGTCCTTACACGATACTTCTATAGTCCATTTATTTTTGTCTGCCCCAATATAAAATTCCATATCTCAGTAACCAGCTGAGAGAAAATGATGAGATTTATATTATGTCCCGAAAAAAATGCCTTCATTCACGATCAATTATTTTGAAAGCTGTCTCTTGTATCGTTATGAAATTTTTCCAGCCGTCTTATATTTAACCCCACCCAAGGAATATGTCTTTTATAGGTCCAAAAACAACTTAAATCATCGAAAGCAGCGACATTTCTTTGATCTTTTGCTGAAAAACTAGTGATTTCTCGCTAACAAATTTATGTTTACAGTAATGAAAGCTCCGCCAATTCAGATGACACACAAGGCGTATCCGGATTCGAATCGGAGTGGGTGCAATAAAAGAAGTAGCTTAAAATCGACATGGTCGGCTGCATTGCACCGGGTTTTATCCCATATGGCTAGGTTTCTGTCCACAGCGCGGAAAGCGTCGCACAAAGCACGAACTCCGTACCTCCAGCGACGACCCTCTGGAGTCTCCGAATAAATGCACTCGTGAAATGAAGAACGCGGCCCGGAATCGAACATACAACCTTCGGAGCCCGAGTCAGAAGGCTTGACCACTTCACCACGGAGAATCCCGAGAGGGGTGCAATGTGTAATATTAGTAAAGACAGAGAATTTACAGAGGCGCGGGGTACATAATTTGTAAATTAACAGGAAAGTAGAAGGAATATATTTCTTACCTTATTTTTCATTTCCTTCTTGTTTCTTCAGCTGCTGGTTAATAATGTGTACACAAGTATTCATGTTAGCTTTTTATATTGAGTTCGTGAAAGCTTCCAAATAGCTGTACGTTAATGTGCGTACGGAGTGACCAGAAATTATACCGCAATTTAGTCATCATGCTTCCATTTTTAAGGATCTGTTCACCTGTCTGTGTAGTTTGTTCACACGTACACATGGGTGACAGACCCGCTTTGAGTCTACGTGAAAGATTGTCTACTCTGCTGTTTACCGTTCAGAGACGGAACATGATTACCTGTTTTGAACTATGCAAATAGTTGTCAGTGTCTCTGTAGTGGGCTTTCTTCTTAACGACCAAGATGTTCGTCCTCTTTTCATTGAAGTTTATAGATTGATTCGAATGCACGTGTGTTGTCCCCTAATTTGACAACGTGTTTGCTCTCACGTTTTTTGTTATGCCACAATATGTCATTTCCACAGCAATAGTAATCTTCTGTTGGTATTCAATGCGTTTAGAGTGTGTGTGTGTGTGTGTGTGTGTGTGTGTGTGTGTGTGTGTGTGTGTGTGTGTGTGTGTGTGTGTGTGTGTGTGTGTGTGTGTGTGTGTGTGTGTGTGTGTGTGTGTGTGTGTGGGTTTTTTTTTTTTCTTCAATACAGTTGTTTGTCACCGCTGAGGGCTTGCGAAGTTGAACACATATTTTTGTCAAGAAGCTGATCGCAGGAAACTGTTTCATACTGTTACAAATCCCGAAAAAAAGAACAGTGCATGCATTGGGTTTGAGTAAACGGTCATTTCATCGATGGGTGCAAGAATCTGGAATGAAACCAACACGCGATAAGCAAACGGTTGGTAGAAAGGCAATTGTAGACAGATTTGACAAAGATGTCATCAGGCGAGTTATTATAAAAATTATGGATGCCTAAGAAACAGTGACTGTAAGAAAACTGAGGGTTTGGTTGAGAAAGAACAATAACATAGAGCTATCCTAAACAACTTTGTGGAAAATTATAAGGACATTAGGCTTCACTTTTAGAAAGTACAAGGGAGGTAGAAATATCCTTTGCGAGCATTTAGGAGCCATGAGAAGTAGATACCTTCGTGAAATAAGTGAAATGCGCAAAGAAAATTATGACATAGTGTATTTAGATGAGACGTGGATCAATGCTCACCACACAAGTGAAAAGGAATGGCAATCAGTGGATGGAAAGATAATGCGTTATGTGTCTAGTAGTAACGGACAGCGTTTGGTCATAGCCTATGCTGGTATTACTGATAATGGCTTACTACAGAATGCTGGGCTCTTGTTCGTATCAAAGCATACAGACAATAGGGATTATCATAATGAGATGAATGGTAATGTATTTAGAGATTGGCTCGAGAATACAGTACTTCCATCCCTTGATAGACCGTCTTGTCTAATCATGGACAATGCATCATATCACAATGTTGCTGCCCAAAATACAAGACAAAATACCTACGGCATCGAGCACAAAGGAAGCAATAAAGATATGGCTCCGAAGGGAAAACATACCATTTCCAGAATCATATTTCAAGCTACAGTTGTTGTCCCTTGTTAAACAGGCGCAAAAAGCAAGAAATATCAAATCGACAAGTTGATAGAAGAGCATGGCTATAGGTTCCGCCGTATCACTCTCATTTAAACCCTATAGAACTTGTGTGGGCTCAAATTAAAGGACAGGTGACAGTTGCCAATACTACATTCAAATTGTCTGACGTCAAGAGACTAACCCAGTCCGCACTATTAAATATTGATAAAAGTTACTGGAAAAAATGTGAGGACCATATGGTGAAAGAGGAAAAGGACTATTGGAGAAAAGATGGATTGAATTTTATGCAACCGAGAGCAATCATCAACCTACTGGAATCGTCCGACACAGATTAAGGTCTGAGCAGATCGCAGACCTTAATCTACGTGCACACTTACTGGAATATTATGCTCCAACTATTCAGACGAATTGCAGGCCCTAAACATTACAGCATCAGCATAATGTCAATGGCAACAGTTTGTATTCCACAGTGATGATTTTTTTCTGTATTGGAGAGACTTATATATGATTTTGATGTCCTCATGCTCCAGGAGCTAAATACAGACAAATACCACTGCCCTGGGTAAGCCAGTTATATAAACCCTACTGGACAGAAGAGACATGGACAAGGTCTGCTGGTGAAGGAAGGAGTGAAGCATGTGGTACTTGACTTGAACCAGTGGAATCAAAGTGCAAGAGAGGTCCAGGTATACAAATGGAGATTGGTGGCTTAAGTTGGAACATCATAAATGTATACGCCACAGTGGACTGTTTTGTCAGAAAGAAACACTGGGACTGGCTTAAGGAACTGGAGGAATTACCAGGTGATAGGCTACTCATATGTGGAGACTTCAATGCAAGGAACAGAGATTTGGACAGTAATGGAGAAACCAACAGGGAATTGACCCTTGCGGATGCCATGGTGGACTCCGATGTGGTCTGTATAAATGATGGTAGGTCGACTAGAATGGCAATGAGGCCTGGCGATGCGGACACAGCTATTAACTTGGCACTTGTCTCCCAGTCATCAGTCCTTGATGTAAAGTGGACTGTTTTGACTTACCATGGGAGTGATCACATGCCATGCTCAGTCCTGATCTCTAAACCCAGGAAAGTTAAAGCTGGGAGAGCGCGCAAGACCCTCCGGTATGAGTGGACCGATTGCCTTCTTTGGCGCCTCAGACAAGGGGCATGCAACAGGACTGTTAAAACTCCTTTTTTTGCAGTCCCCATGGTGGACCCCAGAAGTAGACCATGCTTGGAAAGCAAAGAGAGCTGCATTGAAGCAGCTAAAGAAAGTGCGGCAGACACCTCGAAGCTCACGAGAGGAAGTTGATACAGCGGAAAATGTCAAGAAAGACAAGGTGGAGGTTTTCAAGCGCTGTGCTGCAGAGGCCAAAAAGGCAAAATGGGAATGTTTCATGAAGGAGATTGGAGGTGATACAACACTGCGGAAATTCTGGAAACTGCACAGGCAAATGCAGAGAAAAGATCGGCCTATGACAGTGGGAACAATTTATAGAGATGATGGTGTGCGCGTGACAACAGACAAAGAGAAAGGGGAGGCGTTTCTCCAGAAATTTTTAGAGCAGACCAATCATAATGATGCGGACACCAGGGATGCAGTTAGAGAGGAGTTATCTGGCAACACGAAGAATATGCAGTATGAAGACATCATACGGGTGGAAGATGTTAAACACATTTTGAAACAGGCAAAAGACACGGCACCAGGGCCCGATGAGGTCAGGTATGACCATATGAAGGGTTTGAGCGATGCAGACCTGGAGGAGATGACCGACTGCTTTAACCAGAGCATTAGGACAGCATCAGTACCGCAGGACTGGGTGCAAAGCTATCTCATCCCTCTCCCAAAACTATTCAAGGATCATTCAAAGCTCAGCGGCTTTAGAATCATCACCCTTCAAAATACATTTGGGAAGGTTCTAGAGAAGATAGCCGCTGCCAAGCTGCAAGAGTTTTTGGAAAGGGGGAAGCTTCTTCCAAGAGGCCTGGGGAGCTACAGGCCAGGAAAAGATACCTCGTCAAATGCAGCCACGTTTGCCTTTGACGCTTATGAGGGGTTCCAGAGTTGACAGGAAACTGTGGTGGCAGCGCTTGATCTTGAGGATGCTTACAATAGAGTTCGATATGATATTTTGATGACCGCACTGATGGAGAAGGGGTTAGTCCCTGGTTGGTGAACTGGATAGCAGCCGTCCTGCATTTTCGTCGGGTTGCCTTCCGTCTGGGTGCATGGACCTCAGAGCCACATATTTTAACCCCGGGACTGCCACAGGGATCTGCAGTCTCACCGGTGCTCTTTAACGTGTATACGAGCAAGATTGCAAACCTAGAAGCACCAGGGGTTGGAAGAATACTAACATTTGCAGATGATATTCTTGCATATAGGCAGGGAGAGATAGGGAGCAAACAGCCCAGGAGTTACATGCGACAGTAGATAAAGTGATTGACTGGTGCACAGAAATGAATGCTGTCATCCACCCGGAAAAGACGGCTGTTTTGTGGTGCTCTCTGGACAACAGGATTGTGAGAGCTGATGTCCCAAGCCTCGCGATAGATTGTAGACATGTCAGCAGAGAGAACAAACTGAAGTATCTGGGGATCACATTTGACAGGAGCCTATCCTTCAAGGCACCATGTGGAGACGGCTGTGACAAGATCTCAAAAGGGACTCAGTGCACTTAAAACTATGGCTGCAATGGACAGGGAGTAGAGAATGCTTTCCACACTATACCAGCACTTGATCCTCTCAGTAATTGATTATGGATTAGGGCTGCTAACTGTCTCAGAGAGTCAGCTAGTGAAGTTAGAGCGCATACAGAACGAAGCAATGCGGGTCATTCTGGGATGCACCAGTGACACCCCAGTAGTGTGTATGCGTTACATTCTTGGTCTGCCGACTGTTGCTGGTAGGCTCAAGGTGATGCAGGCGAAGGCATACCTCAGAGTAGCTGCAGACCTAGACCACCCACTGCATGAGGCGCTGGACACAGTTAAGGGTCAGCGACTTATTAAAGGGAAATCATGGATGGCTCAAGCGGAGGATACGATCAGACAGGTGTGCCCCCTGGAGAACATTAGGCGTGGAGAGGAGTGGGTCAAAGTGAAAGCGGAGCAGTCAGACTTGTGCAGAGTTATAATCACATTAATTCGGGAGTGCAGGGAGTGGCCAGCAGGGGCCACGGAAGTGGAAATCCAGCAACTAATTCAGGACAATGCTCACTCGGGTGATGTGATTATCTACACAGATGGTTCGGTGTCAAGAGGTGAGAGAAGTGGCTGGGGGTTCCTAGCCAAAGCTAACGGTCGACGTTTGGTGCAGGAGAGCCTGGCATATGATACCACAACATCCAGCTTAAAAATGGAGGTGGAGGCAGTCACTGCAGCTCTCCGCTGGATGGAGAATACGACACACACACACACACACACACACACACATACACACACACATCGTGATTGTAACTGACTCAGAAAGCATGCTGACGAGGGGGGAAAGGGGGCAGGCTTCGTGCGGAGTGGCTTGCTTCGCTTCGGAGGTCACGGGTGACAAGCATCACCTGGATCTTTTCTCCGGGGCATGCCGGTGTGCTGGGAAATGTACAGGCGAACAGATTGGCTGGCTCTGCAGAACTTGGTGGAGTATTGATACATGACAAGGCAGACGTGGTTGCGGCCTTGTGGGAGCACGTGTACACCTCGGAGGAGCAAATGGATTACCATGGTCTGGCAAGAATGAGACACCGAGGAGTGACGAGAGGATCTGGCCGACGCTCAACGCTCAGAGGAAAGGCGAGACGGACATATAATCAGATTTCTACTGGTACTATTGGTGTTGGAACTCTTCGCTGGGTGCCGAGGATGGGGACGGGGAGCTTATGGGAATGCCCCGAATACTGTGATGTCGATTCCTAAATCAATCAATCAATCAATCAGTGATTAATTTTCAATTCCGCAAGCCCTCAGCTGTGACAACCAACAATATTTAACACACACACACACACACACACACACACACACACACACACACTAAACGCATTGAATACCAACAGAAGAGTAATATTGCGGTGGAAACTGACATATTGTGGCATAACAAGAAACGTAAGAGCTAACACGTTGTCAAATTAGAGGACAACACACGTGCATACGAATCAATCTATAAACTTCAATGAAAAGAGGACGAACATCTTGGTCGCTAAGAAGAAAGCCCACTATAGAGACACTGACAACTATTTTCATAGTGCACAATAGGTAATCATGTTCCGTCTCTGAACGGTAAATAGCAGAGTAGACAATCTTTTACGAAGACTCAAAGCGGGTCTGTCACCCATGTGTACGTGTGAACAAACTACACAGACAGCTGAACAGATCCTTAAAAATGGAAATATAATGACTAAATTGCGGTATCATTTCTGGTCACTCCGTACGCACATTAACGCACAGGTATTTGGAAGCTTTCACGAACTCAATATAAAAAGCTATATGCATCCTAGTAACATGAATACTTGTGTACACATTATTAACCAGCAGCTGAAGAAACAAGGAGGAAATGAAAAATAAGGTAAGAAATATATTCCTTCTACTTTCCTGTCAATTTACAAATTATTTACCCCATGCCTCTGTAAATTCTCTGTCTTTACTAATATTACACATTGCACCCCTCTCGGGATCTCCGTAGTGAAGTGGTCAAGCCGTCTGACTCGGGCTCCGAAGATTGTATGTTCGATTCCGGGCCGCGTCCTTCATTTCACGAGTGCATTTTTTCGTAGACACCCGAGGGTCGTCGCTGGAGATACGGAGTTCGAGCTTTGTGCGACGCTTTCCACGCTGCGGAAAGAGACTGAGCCACATGGGATAAAAACCCGGTGCAATGCAGTCGACCCTGTCGACTTTTAAGCTACTTCTTTTACTGCACCCACTCCCTTACGAAACCGGATACGCCTTGTGTCGTCATCTGAATTGGCGGGACATTCATTGCTGTAAAAACAAGTTTGTTAGCGAGAAACCACTAGTTTTTCACCAAAACATCAAAGAAATGTCGCCGCTTTCGATGATTTAAGTTGCTTTTTCACCTATCAAAGAAATATTCCTTGGGTGGGAGTAAATATAAGACGGCAGGGAAAATGTCATAATGATGCAACAGACAGGTTTCAAAATAATTGATCGTGAATGACGGCATTCGTTTCTGGACATACTACAGTAGCTATCATCTGTCATCTACCGCCTATAGTACCTTGCAGTGTAGGGCAAGGTGATCTTAAGCCTGAGGAATGAAGGCCGCCTGGCTAGTGCAATCACCGCGAACTGTGCAGGTTAGAATTTTCTTTTTACCCCTGACAGAAAAAAAAATCCACACCTTACTGAGGATTCGAACCCGGGTCTCCCGAAGGAGAACCCCGCTTTCTTAGCCAATCGGCCAGCCGCTCCCCACTTCTAGTAGCACTGGACTGCATTTTGAGAGTGGATTCATCATCATGATCAAATGCCGTGCCGTCTGGCGTAGGCGTTCATGACTCTCCACAGATCTTGGTCTTTGGTTTTCTGGATCAACTCTGCTGATGATATCCCTCCATGCCACCGTACCAATCCATCCAGCATCATTTCTCTTGGTCTGTCTCTGCCTCTCTTCCTCTCGATTTTTCCAGTTGACAATATGTTCTCCAATGCCTCTCTTCTCATCATATGACCAAACAAAGCTCTTTGCCTCTTTCTTATTGTTGTATACAATGTTCTAGTTTCATTAGCCTCTTTCAGGCAGTCGTTGTTAGTTACTTTGGCAGTCCAAGGAATTCGGAACATCAGTTATCAGTTATCAGTTGTCAGTTGGGGTGTCGTCATTGTACTCCAGACAGATGCATAGGTGATCAGATCATCTCTCCCCCCCCCCCCCGCATATGCATCAGCGCCCTGTGGCTAATAGTGCCAGTTCTGCTGTGGTTGACGAGGCGCCTCGTTTACTCGATGTACCTCTCGGTCTAGCCGTGACAGTTCTTACTCCCAAGTCTCTCATCCAGGACAGCGATGTGGATTCACTGACGTCAACGTCCTCTGTTCTCGACATCTCTTTAAAGATGTTAATAACATCGGCGCAATCCATGGGCTGGCCATCTGCACGGGGTGCAGAGCCAGCCAGTTTATCAGCTCGTTCATTTCACTCGACTCCCGCATGTCCCGGGATGAAAATGAAGGTGACCTTACGGACAACGGACTTCCACAGCGAATCAGTCCACTGTCTGCGCACAGATCCTGCATCGACCTTCGGAATCATGCTCATTGAATCACTTAGTACACACACGTTGGTATAATGCTGTGATTCTAACTATATGAAAGAATAATTCGCAACATTCGTCTCAGTAACCACATATATGTTGCTTCCTGGCTCTTCCTAATTTGTTCATTTACACGCCAAGATTGACAGCCATATATCAAAACATCAATCTCTTTCTGCAATCAATCAATCATGCGCCATGCCGGAAAGCGTGGGCGGTCATGACTCGCCATTTCACTCGATCACCAAAGTCGTGGATCAGCTCAGTGTTCCTGTCTCGTCCATGCCATGTGGCCAAGCCATCCATGTATTTTCCTCTCGGTCTTCGTCTTGGTCTGTTCCCCTTGATCTTGCCAGCTGTCACTAAGTTCTCCAATCCATTTCTTCTCATAACATGTCCAAAAATTGTGACTGTCTACGTCTAATTTCTCTAATCAATTTACGATTTTCATTTGTCTCCTGTAGTACTTGGTCATTCGCTTTTCTATCTGTCCATGTTATTCTTTGCATTTTCCTCAGAAACCACATTTCTGCGATCATCAGATGATTTTCTGCTTGACTGCAAATTTTCCAAGTTTCACATCCATACAAAAGAACAGGCTCTATGTATCCCCTCAACACTCTTTTTCTCGTTTCAATTGGCATCTTTTTATTGGTCAGAATGTTTTTCATCTTGCTAAAGGCTACCTTCGCCATGGCGATTTTTTGTTCTGATCTCTTGAAGGCATCTCCCATCAGACGTTATGACTGTTCCGAGATAATTGTACCGATTCACTTGTTGAAGAATATTCCCAATTACTTGTATATTACATTGTGGTACTTCGTTCTTCCTAGTGACGACCATAACCTGTGCCTTCTTACAATTTAATTTCAACTCCAGTTGCTCACTGTGTGCAACAACCGCGTCTACTAATTGTTTCAGATCATGTGCATTGTCTGCAATCAACACTGTATATCACAATAAGCAGTCAAGCTGAAAAACAGCTGATGGCTGTGGAAATTTGGTTTCTGAGGAAAATGCAAAGAATACCATGAACTGACGGAAAACCCAATGAGCAAGTCCTTCAAGAAACAAATGAAGATCGTAAACTGATTAGAGTCATTAGACGTAGACAGGCAAACTTTTTTGGGCATGTTATGAGAAGAAATGACTTGGAGAACTTGGTGACAACTGGCAAGATCGAAGGAAAGAGACCAAGGGGAAGACCGAGAAGTAAATAACTGGAGGGCTTGGCCACATGGCATGGTCGAGACAGGAACACGGAGCTGATACACGACTCTGGTGATTGAGTGAGATGGCAGAACATGACCGCCCACGCTTACCGGCATGGCACATGATGGATGGATGAAATGTGGTATCATCTGCATATCTAATGTTATTGATGTTTCGTCCTCCAATGTTGATTTCATTTATATCTTCTACATTTCTGAAAATATTTTCATTGTATGGGGAAAAAAGATCTTGAGACATTACACATCCCTGCCTAATACCTCTCTTAATAGGTTGATATTGTCCCACTTCATTATCAATCCTTATGGCAGCTTGTTATTTCCAATATATGTTTTTTATAAGTCTAATGTCTTTCCCTTCAATTTGTAGATCTGCAAGCATATTCACCATGTTGACATGTCTAACTCTATCAAAAGCCTTTGTGTAGTCTATAAAGCAAAGATGTATATCCTTGTATATCTCTTTCTTATATTGTAATATACAAGTAAATGGGAATATTCTTCAACAAGTGAATCGGTTCAATTATCTCGGAACAGTCATAACATCTGATGGCAGATGCCTTGAAGAGATTAGAACAAGAATCGCCATTGCGAAAGTAGCCTTTAGCAAGATGAAAAACATTCTAACCAATAAAAAGATGTCAATTGAAACGAGAAAAAGAGTGTTGAGGGGATACATAGAGCCTGTTCTTCTGTATGGATGTGAAACTTGGACAATGTGCAGTCAAGCTGAAAAACATCTGATGGCTGCAGAAATGTGGTTTCTGAGGAAAATGCAAAGAATACCATGGACAGATAGAAAAACCAATGACCAAGTACTACAAGAGACAAATGAAAATCGTAGATTGATTAGAGAAATTAGACGTAGACAGTCAAAATTTTTTGGACATGTTATGAGAAGAAATGGACTGGAGAACTTAGTGACAGCTGGCAAGATCGAAGGGAACAGACCAAGAGGAAGACCGAGAGGAAAATACCTGGATGGCTTGGCCACATGGCATGGACGAGACAGGAACACTGAGCTGATCCACGACTCTGGTGATCGAGTGAAATGGCGAATCATGACCGCCCACGCTTTCCGGCATGGCACATGATTGATTGATTGATTGATATTGAATAAAATGACTTATTGCATAAGATATTCTTCATTTTCTGAAATGCAGCTTTTCCTTACCCTATTCTGCTCTTAATCTCTGTTGTGCATCTTTCATCAGATGTTATAAATGCCCCTAGGTATTTAAACCTATCACCTTGGTGAAGAATTGTCTCTTTTATTTCAATTTCACATTTGGATGACACGGTCTTCTTAGATATCACCGTTGTTACTGTGTTCATGATACTAAGGGATAGTCTTTTCTTTGCACTCTCTGTTACCACAATGTCCAACAATTGTTGTAGATCGTTTGCATTATCCGCCACCAATATTGTGTTGTCTGCATAGCGTATATTGTTTATATTATAACCTCCGAATAGTATTCCAGGCTTCTCTTTGAGAGTGGAACAGCTGTCCCTATTACCAATGTTCGCCATCAGGTAAACTCACTCCGACTTGGCATTTGTAATTTCGTCCCAAAGCAAAGGGACGGTCAAAAATAATATTACAATACAACAAATATTCATCTTATGGTATATATTAAGAAAAAGACATTTAATGCTACCTCGCAAAGAAAAACAAGCCAGTTATAAAATTTTACGGACGTAAGATCAAGCCACCAATTGCTCCTAAATCTAGAAGATTTCTCAAGTTGTTATCCAGTTTTCTTTGCTGAAAATAATTTGCGCAGTTAACTATAAAACTTTATCACATATAACCAAAAAAATGCTATTATTATCTGAATCAAATAATAAATTTGCTTTACTTTGAGTAAGGCCCCTTGAATAACTGTATTTTTGTGATGTCCATTTCTGTTAATTTAATTTGTTGTGTTTCTTTGATTGTGGTCAGTCCATAACCCGTTTACACAAAATTGTTTATACAATCAATCATGTGCCATGCCGAAAAGCGAGGGCGGTCATGACTCGCCATTTCACTCGATCACCAGATTCGTAATATGAGAGATTGCGAAACATACAGAGGTATATTACTCCTGAGCCATATAGGGAAAATGTATGCAAAACTATTGGATCAAAGAGCTAGACCAATAGTTGGACAACAGTTAAGCAAAGTACAAAGGTAAAAGTTGCACTGATGCATTATTTACACTTAGACAAATATGTGAAAAAACTATCGAATATAATGACCAGTAGAATATTGTGTTTGTAGATCAGGAAAAGGCTTTCGATAGAGCAGACAGATACAAATTGTGGACCATCCTTGAAGACTATGGGATACAAGGGCAACTGCTAGAAAGCATCTTAGCCATGTACCACTATAGCCGAAGTGCAGTAAGAACACAAGAAGGTATATCAGATATGTTCACAGTCAATACAAGGGTGAAACAGGGATGTGTGCTCTCTCCTCTGCTATTTAATAACTACATGGACAGAATTTCCAAAGAAGCAAGTCTCGACAGAACAGATTCAGAAAATTTAGAACTCTTTACTCCAGATGAAACAACTGATCCACAGGAAATAAATGAACTTCTATTTGCAGACGATCAGTGCCTGTTTTATAGCGACGATAGCAGACTGCAAGATCATTTTAATAATCTGAATTCAACATGCAGGAGATATAACATGAGTATAAATACAGCCAAAACCGAAGTAATGCGAGTTAGCAGATTGCCGGGCCCACTAAGTATGCAGATAAATAACACAACTCTGAAAAAAATTAAAGAATTCAAATATCGTTGAAGAATGATCACAGAAGATGGCAGATTGGACAGAGAAATCGAAATCAGATGTCAAAAAGCTAGTGCACTTACATATCAACTATCACCCTTACTGAAACATCCAAATATACCCATGTCCGCAAAACGACAGATAATAAACAGCATATTCACACCAACCCTATGCTACCAATCTCAAACCTGGACTTTATCCAAATTACACCTTCGCAAAATCAACACCTGCGAAATGAGATGCCTGAGGAGAGCTGCCAACTTAACAATCCGAGACCGAGTAAGAAATGCTGTTATCAGACAGACAGTGGGATCAACACCTTGTGCCACATTTATTGAAAGACAGAAGATCAAGTGGTTTGGCCATGTCGTTAGAATGCAACACCAACAACTACCATCACTGGCCTTACATCAAAGATCATCTGCGACGAGACCACGAGGACGTCCAAGAAGAAAATGGATTGACGACATCAAAGACATTGTACAACCACACGGAATGACACTATCCAGTGCCGCCCACCGGGCGCTGGAACGCAAATTATTCCTGCCCACGACGCTTAACGGCAGGAGTGGAAGATGATGATGATGATGATGACCAGAGTCGTGGATCAGCTCAGTGTTCTTGTCTCGTCCATGCCATGTGGCCAAGCCATCCAGGTATTTTCCTCTCGGTCTTCGTCTTGGACTGTTCGATCTTGCTAGTTGTCACTAAGTTCTCCAATCCATTTCTTCTCATAACATGTCCAAAAAATGTTGACTGTCTACGTCTAATATCTCTAATCAATTTACGATTTTCATTTGTCTCCTGTAGTACTTGGTCATTTATTTTTCTGTCTGTCCATGGTATCTTTGCATTTTCCTCAGAAACCACATTTCTGCAGCCATTAGATATTTTTCAGCTTGACTGCTCATTGTCCAAGTTTCACATCCATACAAAAGAACAGGATCTATGTATCCCCTCAACACTCTTTTTCTCGTTTCAATTGACATCTTTTTATTGGTCAAATGTTTTTCATCTTGCTAAAGGCTACTTTCGCCATGGCGATTCTTGTTCTAATCTCTTCAAGGCATCTCGCATCAGATGTTATGACTGTTCCGAGATAATTGTACCGATTCACTTGTTGAAGAATATTCCCATTTACTTGTATATTACATTGTGGTACTTCGTTCTTCCTAGTGACGACCATAACCTGTGTCTTTTTACAATTTAATTCTAACCACAGCTGCTCACTGTGTACAACAACCGCATCTACTAATTGTTGCAGATCCTGCGCATTGTCTGCAATCAATACTGTATCATCTGCATATCTAATGTTATTGATGTTTCGTCCTCCAATGCTGATTCCATTTATATCTTCTACATTTCTGAAAATATTTTCACTGTATAGGGAAAAAAGATCTGGAGACATTACACATCCCTGCCTAACACCTCTCTTAATAGGCTGATATTGTCCCACTTCATTATCAATCCTTATGGCAGCTTGTTGTTTCCAATATATGTTTTTTATAAGTCTAATGTCTTTCCATCAATTTGTAGATCTGCAAGCATATCCACCATGTTGACATGTCTAACTCTATCAAAAGCCTTTGTGTAGTCAATAAAGCAAAGATGTATATCCTTGTTTACTTCTATAGCACGTTCAATAACTGTTCGCAGCATATACACAGCATTTACTGTACCCTTTCCTTCTACAAACCCACATTGTTCTTCCCCTATTTTAGGTTGTATTTTCTTCCTCACTCTTTGCATGATAATTCGTAGCAAAATCTTTGTGATGTGACTCATTATACTAATTGTTCTATGTTGATCACATTCCAAGGCTCCTGATTTCTTTGGGATTGCAATAAATACAGAGTTACATAATTCAGAAGGTATATCTCCAGTATCATATAATGTGTTCAGCAGTCTGGTGACTTGCTCTAGTCCAAATTCTTCTAAAGCTTTAATCATTTCTGTTGTGATGTTATCTGCACCGGGGGCCTTGCCAGCTTTCATATGCTTAAGAACATTTCGAACCTCCATCTTCAAAATTGGCGGTCCTTCATTATTAAATCTAATATCATACTGTTCCTCTCTGTTATCATCATAAAGGTGTTTCACATAATCTGTCCATACATGTAGAATCTGATCTTTTTCTATTATGATTTTGCCATCTTTAGTTTTTAGACAGCCTGTTGATGTACTTGTTCTTTTATTAGTAAGTTCCTGAATTCTTTTGTGCACTAATTTGGTATTTTGACTGTTGTGTTGGTTTTCAATTTCTAAGCACTTTTCCTCAAGCCATGCTTCTTTTGCCTCCTTACATAATATTCTGACTTGTCTGTGAATTTCTTCATATTTGGCAGAATTATTTTTGTTGAGTCTTCTTGTTTCCATTAGGTGTAAAATTTCTTCAGTCATCCATTTCTTACGACCCACCTTCTTTAATTTTGGAATAGTTGTTTCTGCAGCCAAACTGATTGAATTCTTCAACATTTCCCATTGATCATCCACATCCTGGAATAGGATCTCTAGATCAGACAATATATCAAATCTGTTCTGTACTTCTATGTTGAATTTGTTTTGTATTTCCTTGTCATTACTCAATGTACACAAATCATATTTAGTGTTTCCTGTTATATACTTGACTTTCTTCAACTTTATCCTCAATGTTCCTGTAAGTAATCTGTGGTCACTATAACAATCAGCACTGGAACTGTTTTTGCTATTGTTAGCGCGTTTCTAAATCTTCTTCTAATCAGAATGTAGTCAATCTGTTTTCTAATCCTGCTATCAGGACTCCTCCATATCCATAATCTTCTAGGGTGTTGCTTAAACCAGGTGTTTCCTACAATCATTTCCTGTTCTTTTGCCCACTCTACGAGTCTGTATCCTCTTTCATTTCTCTCTCCTAAACCATAGTTTCCTACTGTGTATCTATCACCTTGATTTCCTACTTTTGCATTGAAGTCCCCTATTATGATGTTTATTTCTGAATTTTTACATTTCTTTAAGGCAGACTCTATGTCATTATAAAATTCCTCTACACTATCTTCACTGGATTCTCCTGTTGGGGCATATACTTGAATAACATTTATGCTAAAAGGTCTGCCACTTAATTTAACTAGTAGAACTCTGTCCGACACGGCCCAATATCCTTGAACAGATTTTGATGTTTTCCGGTCCAAAATAATTGCCACTCCCCTTTGTCGATCTTCACCTCCAGAATAAATAATCTTAAAATCTTCATCTATCTTGATGCCTGCTCCTGTCCATCTCGTTTCGCACATCCCTAAAATATTAATTTTTTCTCTTTCCATTTCTTGTTTTATGTTCTCTAATTTTTCGTCGTCGTTTAACGTCCTAACGTTCCATGTTGCTAATTTTAATGTCTCTGTCCTTGTCTTGCGATGATCAGTCTTTAGGCGAATCATAATGTACTAGGCACTTTTAAAGAGGTAGTTTGCCGTTGCTTTCCTCTATGGCAGTGACCGTACTGGTCGGGTGACCGCAGCCATTGACTCGTGCAAGAGCTCCTCTGCCTGCTGTCGATGAAACTTGAGACCATAACCAACAAATATCTGTCGGCTGCCCTCAAAATTTCATCCACCACCTGCCTTCCGTGGCTTCTTTTGAACACTTCCAATAAACGAATACGAAATAACACCACATAATCCACAGGAAAAACACTAAAACAGCGTCATCCCGAAGAATAATCGCGTCACGTCGTCGCCATTTTACAAGTGGTTATTAATCAACGTATTGCTAGCCTGTTGTTATGATAATTTATATATACTGTAAGAGACCAAGGAAGTAAATCATCATCATCATCATCATCATCATCAAGTGCCATGCCAGCTGGTGTAAGCTTTCATGACTCTCAACAGATCTCGGTCCCCAGATTTCTGGATCAACTCTGCTGATGATATTCCTCCATGCAACCGTCTCAATCCACCCAGCAACATTTCTTTTGGTCTGCCTCTGCCTCTCTTCCCCTCGATCTTTCCAGTTATCACCATGTTCTCCAATGCCTCTCTTCTTATCACATATCCAAAGAAAGCTGTTTGCCTCTTTCTTACTGTTGTATGTAATGTTGTAGTTTCATAAGCCTGTGTCAGGCAAACATTGTTAGTTACTCTGAAAGTCCAAGTAATTCGCAACATTCCTCTCAGGAACCACATCTCTGTTGCTTCCAAGTTCTTTCTAATTTGTTCATGTACATTCCAAGATTTACTGTCATACAGCAAAACAGGCTCTATATAGCACTTCGGCACTCTCTTTCTTATATTCAGTGATAATGATTTATTGCACAATATACTCTTCATTTTATTAAATGCTGCTTTTTCTTGCCCTATTCTGCTCTTAATCTCTGTTTTTCTTTAAAATTATCCACTTGGTTAAACTATTAATGTCGAGAAAGTGACGGAAAAAGTCAACAGTGAATGCACTTGCCATAAACATCCTAGACAGCAGTGGTTCATGCCTTACAACCATCAGTAACACATTTGTGTAGCCTTCCTTACTGAGGTACCTTTTCACATCTACCCTTCATTCTGTCGTTATATGAGTGGCACCTTACTTTCTTGATAGACGATAATTTATGAAATGGAGGTATACCTCTTGCCATACGGCGGCACGACCCACCACGAAAAGTATAAATTGGAAAATGGGAATTTCCCACTCGGACACGAAAGTGGACGTAAACAAATGAATCCAAGGAGAATGTGGACAACGTCAGTGGACAGCAACAGGAGACGCTGTGATTGTGCTGTAGAACAAGGACGTGTTTTTCTAAGGATCTGTGTGAGGTGACCTCTGGACGCGATGATATGAGCGTGAGACAGCTATGAGTCAGGAGAGGGGGATCTGTTGATGATAACACTGCAGTGAAGTAACCGGGCGGAAAAACCTAGAGTGGAATTACAGCTTAAATGGAATCAGTGGATCAGGGCGTCAAGCAGAGCGCAGTAGACTGAACACTCATCGGTGGATCAGTAAAGTAGGCGCCGACCCTGTCTATAGGGGTCAACCTACAGGTCTACGTGAGTTTAATGTTCACATGTCTGCCACGGAATAAACTTCTGGTAGCGCTTTGAGATCTTGACTTGTGCCGTTGATTATCATTGTATTCAAGGTAAGGACGCAAGTTTAATTCCTCGTCCTTCGTTGCTGTTTTGCATTATTACGAGTTGAGTGATACCTCGACGGTTGCCCGGTGTAGGCACTTCGAGGCATATGGGGGTCGTCACTGGACTCGCTGCATAAATTAATTTTCAACACGAAATTCCTGCCAGATTCAGTCAGCTTAACGTAGAAAATTTGCACGCCGATATCCATCTTGAGTTGCACCGCACTACACGAATCACACACAGAAGGAAAGAACGCACCAAAAACTCCACGTCACGAAAATGGGAAGAGCAAGAAGTAAACTGAAAGATCATACAGTTTACAAGTTACAACAGTAAGTGAAAGTGTGTATAGTATAAGAACAATGCAATAAGAATTAACATATCGGGACGTAAGAACACCATTACGTAAAAGAAGTGCAGTGGAAATATAATAGTCGCACTGTACGCGAAAAACTGCACTATATTGAACACAGCACAGTGCTATCAAAGAGTTCTGAACAACGAACATTAAAAGAGATTATAAGATATTTAAGAACATTATATTTAGAACGAATGTGTGACACTTATAGCTTTGATGTTACCTTGGAAAAGAAGATAAACAATAGACACAAGCCATACAAAACGTTTGACACCATGGTCGATATGGAATATACTTATAACCATCATGGTAGGCATTGAGAGCCTGAGAAACACTGCGCTGTCACATTAAGCTATTAACAGTAACTGATCATTGGAAACTGCTCAGGAGTTAGTAATTATTTATTCTCGCAACTCCATTTCTGAAGTAATACATTAATAACGATTTGTGGTTAAATTGTTACATACCCCACATTATCGAGGAACTCCGAAACAGAAGACATTATATACGAATTATCCTAGCAGAATTTGGGGACAGAGCAGAGTATACTGAACATGACAACGTTGAGGAGCGTGGGTCACCGGTAAATGTCGGAGGTGCACTTTTATAATCTGTGGAAAACGAGCGACACTACTCCCAAACCTTGTTCCTCCACATAACCCTTTCAGGACAATTTTCCTCACTGACACCGCCCCACAATATTCCCGCACTCAACCTTCACTGTCTCAACCTTATATTATGATGCCATTATCGGATACTAGACTCACATTGCGCCGCCATACCAAGTGAGCAAGGATTTACTAGCGACATTTCAGTCGTCACGGACACATTGTTGCTGACTATTTACAGTTGGCGAAGCAGCATTTCGGTTGTCTCACGGTGCCAGTTCATTATATTAATCTGACACCTCACTGGCATAGGATCAACGGACACGAAGTTTCTGCATATAATATCGCATTTTTTTATCGCCAACACTACATATGGGACATGACGGAGACACTACACACGTCCATCATAGAGGAATAGAAGGACGGGTAAGACAGCACACACCAGTCTACTGTGGGTATCGTTACAATCATATACCCAAATTTAACTCAAAGTTCGACGGGTGCACCATAACCGACTAGGTTTTGTCAGTCGGCCACAGACCGCGTGGTCTAGGTGCTGGTGTAAGTGCATTACACCATCGTGTCAATTTACCAGATATTGTGTTTCGAGGAGAACCTCCATTAATTGTCGACTGCAGAAAACGAATATATTCGAGCATTTGGAACAGTCGAGCATGGAATGAACATTTGGAAATTCGTAGAGGACACCGACACCGCAATTTTCTTGAGGCCAGTACCTGTTGTAATTGTCAATTGGTGTGACATTGATTTTGTTTTTAAAGTTTAATAAGGTGTCGTATTTTTCAATTATGTCAAAATTTATTATAAATTAACAACCGTTTGTTTTGTATGATAAGTCAGTAGTATGTTATGTTGAATCTAAGTCTGAAAGTATTTGTTGTCGGGTTGAAACATTGATTGGTATTTTCGTCCCTCGTTAATCGTCTACCGTGACTGTTAATTATCTAGTGTCATAGGTAATATATTTTTATATTCTCACATTATTCATATGGTTTACATATATATTGCATTCATTATAAGAGTATCGTAATTGTGAGTAATATATAAAGTGTTTATCGTGTTGTTACCTTAAATTTGTTAGGAGCAATAATTTTGTCTGTTGTGAATGAAAAATATGTATTGTCGTCTTGCGTTCAATCGTCGTTTGTCAATGTTAGTATTGTGTCGCTGTACTTTATATTGAATATATATTTTTACTACTAATTTCTAGTGCTTACGTTTTGTAACGGTTAGGACGTTATCTATCTTGCGCCGAGTTGCTATTCTTCTCGCGTGTTTATACTCTTCTATATTATTGATTTCGATTTGATTTCTCATTCAACTTGCGTATATATATTTGAATACGCTTATCATTGTCTACCTACGCATTCTATCGGCTGTGTTTCACATATAGACTATTATAGCGATATAATTTACAGATCATTAAGACAACATGTCAACACTTCAAGACTTCATGGACATGGGTGAAAGGTCTGGTTTGACCGGTGCAGACCTCAGGAATTGGGCGAAGCAAGAATTGAAAGATTTTCAGACACAGCAACGTGAAGAGAGAGCTGAAAAATTAGCAGCAGAGAAAGAAACCAAACAACTGCAGATGGCTCTTGAGAGAGAACTGAAAGAAAAAGAGATGGCTATCAAACAAAATGAGATAATGTTGGAACGCGAAAGGATAGCAGCAGAAAAAGAGAAGTTAATTATGGAGATGCAATTGAAAGAAAAACAGATAGCCGCAGAAACTGAGAGTAAAGAGAAACAATTGGCATTTGATAAGGAAAGGCTTGCAACAGAGACACTTTGGAAGGACAAAGAGGTTGAAGGTAACCTAAAGGTCAAGACACTTGAGATGGAACATGAAGCTGAGATTGAACGAGAGAAAATGCTTACTAAACAGAACGATCCTGTGAAAAAGTACCAAGGTCTATTCAGGAATTTCCAACAAGGTGATTCGGTTAGTTCGTGGATAACTAATTTCGAAGTGCTCGTAAAGTACTACAAGGTACCAGAGAAGGACGTACCGATTCTATTTCACCGTCACCTCGCGTTAGAGCCGTTAAAAGTGATAGAACTGATTCCTGAGGACTTGCGTACAAACTATAAATATATGCGCGATCGTGTTCTCTCACATTTTTCTTTGGACGAATCGGGTTTACGTACGAAATTTAAAACACTTTACTCCGATATCGAACCAAACATTTCTTGATTTCGCTTCTGAAATGTCTTCAAGCTTTGATAAATGGTGTAAGGCCGCTGATATTTGTTCTGATTATGAAAAAGTCAGAGATTTAATAATCAGAGATAGACTCCTATCTGCTATACCAGAACCTATGGCTATATTCTTAATTGAGAATAAATGTAAGAATATGACTGAGATGGAAGCTAAAGGGTGAGTCTATTTTAATGCACATAGAGACGTGTTTGCCAACTGTGCTCAACCTGAACTGGTGATAGGAGCAAGTGCCAAATTCCAGAGAAACAATGGTAAGTTTAGACAAATTTAGTAGCAATAGCAATAGAAATGTTCCTTATAATAGAGAGGGAGACAGACCAAGGAAGGGGTACTTCACCAGATGCCAATACTGTAAGTTATCCCATGGAAACTTAGAAATGTGTGATCGTCACCCAGGCTATACAGCTTACTTAAAAGACATTACTGCTAAGAAGAGAAGTAAGTATGACTCATTCAAGAGAAGTATAAAATGCTTCTCGTGTCGGGCGTACGGACATACTAGCAGGTCGTGTCCGATGAGAAATTCATGGAAGGAAGCGAGTACCGCATACGTATACTCTAGTAGTGACTCTGATGATTTAGAAGAGACACACGCAACTATCATACAACAGTATGATGACAAGACTGACAAGTCTGACAAATTTATAACTGACAATACTAATAATGAATGTGTTGAAACAATTCATGAAGCTAATGCCGTTAGCATCCAAAATGGCAAACTAAAAGTTCACCAAGCATGGGTAAATGGTGAACCGACTACTTGCATTCGTGATTCAGGAGCTTCAATTGTCGGAGTAGATCAGAAGCTCATAAAAACAGAAGATTATACAGGCGAAACAGTCGCTTGCAGAACATTTGGTGGCACAATAGAAAGATATAAGATCGCTACAATTACTATTAAGTCACCATATTTCGAAGGTACAATAAATGCAGCAGTATTACCAAATCCGTGTGCCGGATTACTGATTGGTAATATACCCAATGCAAAGCAATACATTCAGGACGAAGCAAAACAATGGAGATTGATCATACAAGAGCTAACGCTATAACAAGAGCTCAAGACAAAAGTCAAAATGACAAATCTTTGTTGACAGACAATGACAAGTTAAAAAATGACATTAAGTTTAGTGACTGACTTACCAGAAGACCAAAGACAAGATCCAACATTACAATCTTGTTTTAAAATTTTAAATGAACCTTCAAGACAAGCAAAAAGGGGTCATTGGAAATTTTTCTTAGATAACAATATTCTATCGAGACGATACGATAAGGGAACATCACGTTATTTCCAAACAGTACTCCCAACGAAATATCGTACAGAAGCACTGAAAATAGCACATGATTCGCCATTTGCGGGTCATATGGGTATTGCCAAAAACCACTAATAGATTGTTAACCGCAATTCTATTGGCCTGGATATAATAAAGACATTACCACACATGTACGATCTTGTACATTATGTCAGATGACCACACAAAAAGGCAAACAACCTAAAGCACATGTTCAGAAAAACTGATTTGACATCACGACCATTTCAGAAAATTGCTATAGACATTGTGGGTCCACTAAACACAACTACAGATCGAGGTAATAGATTTATCCTGACTATGATTGATCTTTGTACTCGATGGCCAGAGGCTATTCCACTTAAGTACATCACAAGTAGATCCATTCTAGATTCATTGTTGATAATTTTCAGCAGAATAGGATTTCCAGCTTGTATATTGTCAGATAGAGGTAGCCAGTTCATATCAACAGCTACTCAAGAAGCAATGAAAATACTTGGTATTCCACAAGTATTTAGTTCTCCGTGGCACCCGATGACAAACGGGGTCAATGAAAATTACAATGGAGTTCTTAAACGAACTCTAGCAAAAGTAGCAGCGGAAAGACCCAAAGATTGGGATATGTTACTACCAGCTGTACTATTTGCATACCGTGAGGTACCACAATCAAGTACAGGATTTTCACCATTTGAATTAGTATATGGAGCTAATCCACGAGGTCCATTATTACTATATAACGACTTACTTACAAATAGAACATATGATCACCCTAAAAGGGAAGCATATGAAATGGTAACACAATTGAGAGACAAAATAATTACAGCTTGTCAGGTTGCAAAATCTGCACTAGAAAAAGCTGGAGAAAAGTACAGACAGTACGATAATAGAAACGCCAAGACAATAGTCTTGAAAGAAGAAGAAGAGGTCTGGTTATTACTACCTGATCCTCGAGATTGTCTAATTACATCATGGCAAGGTCCATTTAAGATAATTAAGAAAATTAGTGATGTAGATTATAGGATTAATGTAAATGGTAAACATAAGATTTTTCACATAAATATGTTAAAGCCATACATTCCACGCAATGACAACACATCACAAGCGACACAACAGATTCCACATAGAATAGCAACAGCTTGTTGGGTTATAAATGAACAACAGGAAGACGCTATAAAACAACAGATTCCAACCCCGACAGTTAATAGTGACAGTGGTTGGCAATCGATACAAATAAATAAAGAGTTATCAGCACAGGATAAAGAAAAACTCATATCGGCAATAAAAGAGTATAGTTCAATCTTTTCAGACAAAACCTGGGCAAACATCACTTATTAAACATAAGATAACTTTACTATCAAATGTCCCAGTTAAAGTAAAACCATATCCTATTCCTATACACTATCTAGAGAAAGTCACTACAGAAATTTCAGATCTAGATAAAACTGGAATCATTAAAAAGTCGATTTCAAACTATTGTTCTCCAGTAGTGATTGTAAAGAAAAAAGATGGTTCTCTACGATTATGTTGTTGATTACAGGAAAGTAAACGAATTGACTTTACTTGATGCTGAACCGATGCCAAACATTGATGAATTAATCGAAAGCATGGCAAACTCGAAATTATTTTCGAAAATTGATCTCACCAAGGGATATTGGCAAATTCCTATGGATGAAGATTCTATGCACATCACTGCTTTTAGCACACCATTAGGTCTATACGAATGGGCATATCTTCCATTTGGTTTACAAAATGCGCCAAGTACATTCATGCGAATGATGAGAAGATTACTCCATGGGATTACGAATGTAGCTACATATATGGATGATATTTGTATTCATACTTGTGATATTGACACACATGTCAAAATTCTCAAACAAGTATTCCAAAGAATACAGGAACATGGGTTGAAAGCGAAACCAAGTAAAATTGAAATAGGTTTTACGGAAATACAATTTCTTGGTCACAGAATTTCTGATGGTTTTAGAAAAACAGATCCATTTGTGGTTACGAAAATTCTCAATATCAAACCTCCAACATCAAAGAAGGAATTAAGAAGTGTGTTAGGTCTGATTAACTACTATCAGAAATTCATTCCTAATTTTGCTGAGATGACAGCAACATTTTCAGAACTTCTGAAGAAAGGTCAACCTGCAAAGATAGTATGGACAGAGGATCATGAGAAATTATTACAACAGATAAAAACTCTATTTAGTACCTATCCTATTCTCAAATTGCCTGATATTTCAAAAGATTTTGTCTTACAGACGGATGCTAGCTTACATGCTATTTCAGCTGTATTACTTCAATTGCACGAAGGAAAGCTACATCCTGTTCTATACTTCAGTAAAAAGCTATCAGAGACTCAGAGAAATTATGCTGTTACTGAACTAGAGGCATTAGCTTTGATTGAAAGTATTGAGAAGTTCTCGAGATATCTACTTGGTAGAAAATTTCTGGTTCTTTCGGATAACAAACCTTTACAAATATTCAAATCGGGTCATCCGAAGAACTCGAGAATTCACAGATGGTCTTTACTATTACAAGATTATGACTTTGATATCTGTCACATCCCAGGAAAGGATAATAATCTTGCAGACATTCTCAGTCGATTATAATTAATAGAGGAACATATCTATGTTATAGGTTCTTTAATTATATTTTAATGTTCTGTTCTGTTATGAGTGTTATAAACATAAATTCTAAACGCACCTTATTGAATAACAATGTTACATTAATTGACAAAATATATAATGTAATGTAAGATGTGATTTAGTAGATATAGATACACATGGTAGCAATTTTTCCATATTGACAGAGTGTATGAATGAATAACTACGCCATCGGAAGTATCTACTCAATGTGTGATCGCTCGGTTGTTCAAACATTGGTTATTCGGACACGGATTCGAGCATACAAGTATTGTAACTGTGAAGTGAACTTATGGACAGTGAACATTTTAATTTACATGTTGTAATTCTGTGGTTAAATAACAAATGATAGTTAATTGAGTATTGATTAATTGAAATATTATAGTATGGTTTTGGGTTAATTAATCATTGTTCGGGAAAGTATTTGATTATAAGGTTAAGTCATTAGAATGAATCTCTAGTTGAATTAATTGTATTACGTGTCATTATTACATGAAGATCCATAATAATCAGTCATCGCTCTCAACATATCCACAAAAGTGAAAATATTTCTGAGGATTCTCGTGGAGCACATGTCACCCTACCCACAGATGGAAAAATTGTAAGAAGGAAAATATATGGAGTATACAATAATAACAGCAACGATAATCAACAATGAGGATGATCTACTTGGAAACCCCATGATTACCCTCGTCCGAAACTCATGGTAATACCTAGAACTAGGACACACTTATCTATTGAGACAAGGTAGGGACTAATATGTTTATTAGTTGGTCTGATCCCCATGATCAGCCACACGACGTCCAACGTTGGGTTTGGACAGGTGGGCGTGCCCGTCGTATAACTTTATATTTTTTTTAAGGGTAGATAAACGGGGACAACCAAGTACTAGTCTGTTGTTATTATGGTTATAGTTAGTTATGAGTATACAATATATTTATACACATATAGTTAAAAAGGAAAAAAATGTTACACATTTTTTTATCTGGGAGGGGGCATTATGCCATACGGCGGCACGACCCACCACGAAAAGTATAAATTGGAAAATGGGAATTTCCCACTCGGACACGAAAGTGGACGTAAACAAATGAATCCAAGGAGAATGTGGACAACGTCAGTGGACAGCAACAGGAGACGCTGTGATTGTGCTGTAGAACAAGGACGTGTTTTTCTAAGGATCTGTGTGAGGTGACCTCTGGACGCGATGATATGAGCGTGAGACAGCTATGAGTCAGGAGAGGGGGATCTGTTGATGATAACACTGCAGTGAAGTAACCGGGCGGAAAAACCTAGAGTGGAATTACAGCTTAAATGGAATCAGTGGATCAGGGCGTCAAGCAGAGCGCAGTAGACTGAACACTCATCGGTGGATCAGTAAAGTAGGCGCCGACCCTGTCTATAGGGGTCAACCTACAGGTCTACGTGAGTTTAATGTTCACATGTCTGCCACGGAATAAACTTCTGGTAGCGCTTTGAGATCTTGACTTGTGCCGTTGATTATCATTGTATTCAAGGTAAGGACGCAAGTTTAATTCCTCGTCCTTCGTTGCTGTTTTGCATTATTACGAGTTGAGTGATACCTCGACGGTTGCCGGTGTAGGCACTTCGAGGCACCTCTCCATAGCACAAAGCCTGGGTTGAATTTAGAGACCACGTGTTGTCCATGCAGCATGATCCGTCTCTCGGTCTGTCTAGTTTACTTCAGAGGAAAGGTAACACCCATACGTCTGTAACAAGACAAACTACAGAAGTTGCCGTATCATAAGAGCAATGCTTTAAATGTCCGCCTATCTGAGCTTTAATCCTACACCAGTGGCCAATCAAGGCTTAGGGCCTGGTGTGCTCCGC
>JACEFZ010017668.1:0-7500 GCA_014155875.1 Cepaea nemoralis
ACTGAGCATGGAATACACCTTCACACAACCTGATCTTTCCAATACTTCAGTATTTGTGATTTTGTCTTGCCACTTAATACCAAGTATTCTTCGCAGACACCGCATATGAAAGCTGTTTAAACGTTCTTTTGGTGTGAGTAAGTTCTCCAGGCTTCACTGCCATAAAGAAGAGTACTAAGGACACAGGCTTGGTAGACGAGGACTTTTGTTTTGGCAGTAAGCTTCCTGTTCTCCCGGACTCTGTTTCTTAACCTGTTCATTGTTGTTGCTGCCTTACCAATCCGAATGTTGATTTCCTGATTTAGGGATACTTTGCTTTTTACCTCTGATCCTAGATATGTAAAATGGTCTACTATCCCCAGCTCAGCATCGTCAATAAAGGTTGATGGTACTCAATTTGCACATTGTGACATAATCTGTGTCTTCTTTGTGCTAATTGTTAAATAAAATTCATAATATTCGCCTAATGCTCTGTAACACGTCAATGCGGTTCTCTAGAAGGAGTGCTGCTTGAACTGACCAGGCGAGTATTGTTTTCGCATGTCACACCTTAGATCATTTTCCAGAGTACGACTTCATTTTGAGAACACTTGAACCGTATTGTCACAATATTAGAGAATGCACCAGACAACAGAAAGATGTGCCAATTAGAGGATACAAAAGACAACAGAAAGATGTACATATTAGAGGATACACCAGGCAACAGACAGATGTACATATTAAAGGATACACCAGACAAAGAAATGTGTACAAATTAGAGGATATACCCAAAGTCCAATGATATCATTTTAGTGTCAGATAAAATTTCTCCTTAGTCTTTACTATTGTGAGGAATGGGAGGGGGGGGGGGGGGGGGTTGATTTTATGTTAGGACGTTTCTCTGACAATGGTATAAGCACTGTCTAACGAGGGTTCGATGTCAGCGTTCGACGTTCGCTACGGGAAGGAAAGACTGACAACCTATTCCAGCGTGCACTCCGGCCCGGAAACACTTGCTGGTCCTAGCTCTCGTGTACCCACAACACCTTCCGGGGATTGTTCTTGTGGTTTCTTCTTTTGTTTCCTGTTTGGCCATCGCGTGCATAGTTTTCTGTCTGACTTGTGCTGCTATTGGGGCGTCATTCCGCAGAAATGTATACACACGCGCGAGCGCGCGCGCGCATTATCTTGATCTGCTAAACTGAAGTCAGATTCCGCACGAGAGGGATCGATCACTGGTCTTCAACTACAGCAGCTGAACGGACTACCGCTCAACAATGCAGACGCCTAAAGTAAGTAATCAGTTCTGTTGATTTATGCACGCTTCGGGCACTGTACAAGTAGACCGCACAAGGCTCTGCCAAATCTAGGCGCAGTGATAAGCTCAGGCTAACAGATAACATGCACAACGGCCTGTCACGTAGTTAGTTAATATGGTCACAGATGACAAAAACGCCTGGCTGGTCTGACTTTTTGAAGCGGTGTCAATAAAACACTTATCTCCCCGAGAATATGCCCGGTTGTTCTACCGGTGTTACCTTACGCACGTCCATACATTGAATTACGAATATCTGTTGAAAATGTGTTTACGTATGCACCTGGTGTGTAGCTTACAGCTGCAACCTACAGCGTCCATGCACCTTCTCGCATCTCAGTCCTTGCTTTTCTAGATCACTTCTACTGATGATATTCCCCCATAGAACCGTTCCAGCCTGTTAAGCCTCATTTCTCCCTATCTACCCCCGCCTCTTCTGGCCCATGATTTCTCAGCCGTCACCATGTTTTCCAGCCGTCACCCCAGCCGTCACCGTGTTTTCCAGCCGTCACCATGTTTTCCAGCCGTCACCATGTTTTCCAGCCGTCACCCCAGCCGTCACCGTGTTTTCCAGCCGTCACCGTGTTTTCCAGCCGTCACCCCAGCCGTCACCATGTTTTCCAGCCGTCACCGTGTTTTCCAATGTCTCTCTTCTCATTGCAGGCGTTGTGGCGAAGGGGCTGCCGACGCAGTTCGTAATCCCGCATTGACATTTGTTCTGCCCCAGTTGTTTATTTAACCCCTCATGTCCATGTTGTTGTTACAGTAACCCCCCCCCCCCCTCCAACCCTTACCTAAACAGTTGCCACTTTCCAGTAACAAGGATGCGCTACAGAGCAACTTAATCAAACATCCCACGCGACTATCATTATGAAAACGCACATGGCCAAATTCGTGCCTTCCCACAATCCATCTACAGCCGGAACCACAACACAAATTACTGAAGCGATTTCCATGCGCAGTCTCAATTAAGAGCACAGCAAAAGAAATTCGGGGACAAATGTCAGAATGGATAACCTCTGGCTTGGAATAATGAGCAATTGCCCTGGGAATGTCGGCTCCACTATAACAGGCAGTAGCCTGTTATTGTCGGAGCAGTGGCTCTGCAATGCAAGCACGCAATGCTAGTCTGACACCACGCTGTGATCTGCCAATATTTGACTGCACACATTTAGAAATTCCAAATAACTAACAATCAAATCCTAACTGTGATCGATGTGAACTGATTAAGTGCCATGGAGTGGTAAATTGTCTTATTCAAATTTCCCGTAACTGCCACAGGCTTATAAATGAAACTATAGTTAAAATATCAATACAGTAGTTCCCATATACAACCCCCTTTTAATGTGATATATAATACAACATGTCTGCTATCATTTTAACAACTCTTAAGCCATAACCATGACACACCCCTACTTCCCATTTTGCGCCATCCATTTTTGTTTGTTCGAAACCTACTTTTTTTTTGTTTGGAACTGAATCTGTTTACAGTCAAAATAATGTATTGTTTATTGTTGTGATTTTTCTGGTAATTTGACTGGGATGTTATTACGTATGTGGTTAGTCTCTACCGGGGAGCCGCGTTGGCGTAGTGGCTGAATGATGCCTACCCGACCCATGGTGGTAGGTTCGAGTTCACACGCAGGCGGATTCGCAAAACTGACCTGGTAGTGAAGCTTTCTGTCATTACATCCTATGGATGCATGTTCTGTGTCGCTCTCTTTAGTCCCATGTCTGTCTGTATTGATAGATTCTGTACATGTCTACATTGATAGATTCTGTACATGTCTACATTGATAGATTCTGTACATGTCTACATTGATAGATTCTGTACATGTCTACATTGATAGATCTGTACATGTCTACATTGATAGATCTGTACATGTCTACATTGATAGATCTGTACATGTCTACATTGATAGATCTGTACATGTCTACATTGATAGATCTGTACATGTCTACATTGATGGATCTGTACATGTCTACATTGATGGATCTGTACATGTCTACATTGGTAGATCTGTACATGTCTACATTGATAGATCTGTACATGTCTACATTGATAGATTCTGTACATGTCTACATTGATAGATCTGTACATGTCTACATTGATAGATTCTGTACATGTCTACATTGATAGATCTGTACATGTCTACATTCATAGATTCTGTACATGTCTACATTGATAGATCTGTACATGTCTACATTGATAGATTCTGTACATGTCTACATTGATAGATCTGTACATGTCTACATTGATAGATCTGTACATGTCTACATTGATGGATCTGTACATGTCTACATTGATAGATCTGTACATGTCTACATTGATAGATTCTGTACATGTCTACATTGATAGATCTGTACATGTCTACATTGATAGATCTGTACATGTCTACATTGATAGATTCTGTACATGTCTACATTGATAGATCTGTACATGTCTACATTGATAGATCTGTACATGTCTACATTGATAGATCTGTACATGTCTACATTGATAGATATGTACATGTCTACATTGATAGATCTGTACATGTCTACATTGATAGATCTGTACATGTCTAAATTGATAGATCTGTACATGTCTACATTGATAGATCTGTACATGTCTACATTGATAGATCTGTACATGTCTACATTGATAGATCTGTACATGTCTACATTGATGGATCTGTACATGTCTACATTGATGGATCTGTACATGTCTACATTGATAGATCTGTACATGTCTACATTGATAGATCTGTACATGTCTACATTGATGGATCTGTACATGTCTACATTGATAGATCTGTACATATCTACATTGATAGATCTGTACATGTCTACATTGATGGATCTGTACATGTCTACATTGATGGATCTGCACATGTCTACATTGATAGATCTGTACATTTCCTGTACTTATTGATAGATCTGTAACTATCTACATTGATGGATCTGTACATGTCTGTCTTTATTGATAGATTCTGTACATGTCTACATTGATAGATTCTGTACATGTCTACATTGATAGATCTGTACATGTCTACATTGATAGATCTGTACATGTCTACATTGATAGATCTTTACATGTCTACTATTGATAGATCTGTACATGTCTACATTGATAGATCCTGTACATGTCTTACTATTGATAGATTCTGTACATGTCTACATTGATAGATCTGTACATGTCTACATTGATAGATCTGTACATGTCTACATTGATAGATCTGTACATGTCTACATTGATGGATCTGTACATGTCTACATTGATAGATCTGTACATGTCTACATTGATAGATCTGTACATGTCTGTCTTTATTGATAGATTCTGTACATGTCTACATTGATAGATCTGTACATGTCTACATTGATAGATCTGTACATGTCTACATTGATAGATCTGTACATGTCTCTACATTGATAGATTCTGTACATGTCTACATTGATAGATCTGTACATGTCTACATTGATAGATCTGTACATGTCTACATTGGATAGATTCTGTGCATGTCTACATTGATAGATTCTGTACATGTCTACATTGATAGATTCTGTACATGTCTACATTGATAGATTCTGTACATGTCTACATTGATAGATTCTGTGCATGTCTACATTGATAGATTCTGTGCATGTCTACATTGATAGATCTGTACATGTCTACATTGATAGATGAGATGTCCAACCTCTGTTGCTGTCATGTGTCAATCATAAGCCAGATGTCCAACCTCTGTTGCTGTCATGTGTCAATCATAAGCCAGATGTCCAACCTCTGTTGCTGTCATGTGTCAATCATAAGCCAGATGTCCAACCTCTGTTGCTGTCATGTGTCAATCATAAGCCAGATGTCCAACCTCTGTTGCTGTCATGTGTCAATCATAAGCCAGATGTCCAACCTCTGTTACTGTCATGTGTCAATCATAAGCCAGATGTCCAACCTCTGTTACTGTCATGTGTCAATCATAAGCCAGATGTCCAACCTCTGTTGCTGTAATGTGCCATTCATAAGCCAGATGTCCGAACTCTGTTGCTGTCATGTGTTAGTCATAAGCCAGATGTCCAACCTCTGTTACTGTCATGTGTCAATCATAAGCCAGATGTCCAACCTCTGTTACTGTCATGTGTCAATCATAAGCCAGATGTCCAACCTCTGTTACTGTCATGTGTCAATCATAAGCCAGATGTCCAACCTCTGTTGCTGTAATGTGCCATTCATAAGCCAGATGTCTGAACTCTGTTGCTGTCATGTGTTAGTCATAAGCCAGAAACTGTTGTATTCTTCTGTAACATGAAGGTCTGGTTGGGCAGATCTGTTTGTTCCCTGTTCCGTCCCATGAAACTGTTGTATTCTTCTGTAACATGAAGGTCTGGTTGGGCAGATCTGTTTATTGTCTGTCCTGTCCCATGAAACTGTTGTAGTCTTCTGTAACATGAAGGTCTGGTTGGGCAGATTTGTTTATTGTCTGTCCTGTCCCATGAAACTGTTGTATTCTTCTGTAACATGAAGGTCTGGTTGGGCAGATCTGTTTGTTCCCTGTTCCGCCCCATGAAACTGTTGTATTCTTCTGCAACATTTGCGTTCAGCGGCGCGCGTGTACTTTTAGTATGCTTTGTGAGATGTCCTAGTTTGTCCACACAGAAAATGTGCGTGCCCCATTACCTCGTCTTTTGTTGCTTTGTCTATAGATGATTACTGGGGCAAAGAGAGAGATGAGAGCAGAGAGAGAGAGAGAGAGAGAGAGAGAGAGAGAGAGAGAGAGAGAGAAAGAGAGAGAGAGAGAGAGAGAGAGAGATAATGAATGAAAAGATAGTAAGATAACTAAGATAATAACTTGAGAACACAGAATGTAAGACACACAACAATAGATGCATCTTGTCCCCGGATCACACCTCACCCTCCTCACAAACATCCTCTCCCCCTTTACTTTATCTCTCGCCTCCGTATTGGACTCCATCAGGTTTCTTTTATTAACATATTTTCCCAAATTAAAAACAACTGAAAGGAAATCACATTGATTGTGATGAAGAAAGCACGCAGTCACGTGATCACTGCTTTACTTCCAAACCGGAGTAAAAAAACAGACAAGTCGAGAGAGGGATCATGCTGCATGGGCAAGAAGTGGTCTCTAAATTCAGCCCAGACTTTGTGCTATGGAGAGGGATAACTCCATTTTGCAATCTATCTACCAAGATGGCAAGGTACAAGTTATATTTCCTTCATAGCCGGGGTAAAGAAACACTTATAGCTAGCCCCATTTATCAGCTTCAGCGAGCCAGAAATGGATGCTGCCGAGGAAAGCGCTGAGGGCATTGAAACAACATCAGATAAAAACAAGCACAGTATTGATCAGCTCTCGTCAAATGACACTTGTTCTTTCAGTGAGGCTCTGTGGTTAACTGCAGCGACAGGTGTGTCTATAATTTTCAGTTGTTTCTTTCTATTTCTTCTAATGTCCTTTCTCTTTCCGTTACTTTGATGACTGCACATCTATCCGTATGAACTAATTTACCACGCCACGTGGGGACGGCAGGTTCTAATCCCTGTGTGCCCATCAGTATCTTCCCAGAGTAGGATCTATCAGTATCTTATCAGAAGAGGACCCCCACTATCTTCCCAGACCAAGACCCACCACTATCTTCCCAGAAGTGGACCCACCACTATCTTCTCAGACCAGGACCCCCCACTATCTTCCCATAAGAGGACCCACCATTATCTTCTCAGACCAGGACCCCCACTATCTTCCCAGACCAGGACTCACCACTATCTTCCCAGACCAGAAACCCCCCCCCCCACCCCCATTATCTTCCCAGACCAGGACCCACCACTATCTTCCCAGACCAGAACCCACTCGTAGCTTCCAAGACCAGGACCCATCAGTATATTCCCAGACCAGGACCCACCAGTATATTCCCAGACCAGGACCCACTCGTATATTCCCAGACCAGTACCCACTCGTATATTCCCAGACCGGGATCCTCATTCGTATCTTCCCAGACCAGAACCCAGTCGTATCTTCGCAGACCAGACCCACACTTACCTTCCCAGACCAGGGCCCATCAGTATCTTCGCAGACCAGGACCCACTCGTATCTTCCCAGACCAGGACTCATCACAATCTTCCCAGACCAAGACCCACACCTATCTTCCCAGACCAAGACCCACCACTATCTTCCCAGACTCGGACCCAACAGTATCTTCTCAGACCAGGACCCACT
>JACEFZ010017668.1:17074-100853 GCA_014155875.1 Cepaea nemoralis
TTCTCGCTGTAATGTTAATGTAATCCTGGCGGATGGAGGATTCGGGGGGGGGGGGGGGGGAATAGGATAGGATGAGTGTAAACACATGGCATTCATCAATTCAGAGGTCGCTAAATTCAGCGATATGTTCCGGTGTTACCGTCGTTGTATGTTGATATTCTTATTGTTGTCATAGGTGGTGTTTTTGATACTGTTGGTGTTGGTGGTGTTGTTATTACTGTTGGTGGTGTTATTGTTACTGTTGGTGTTGGTGGTGTTGTTATTACTGTTGGTGGTGTTATTGTTACTGTGGTGTTGGTAGTGTTGTTATTACTGTTGGTGGTGTTATTGTTACTGTTGGTGTTGGTGGTGTTGTATTATGTTGGTGTGTTTATTGTTACTGCGGTGTTGGTAGTGTTGTTATTACTGTTGGTGGTGTTATTGTTACTGTTGGTGTGGGTGGTGTTGTATTACTGTTGGGTGGTGTTATTGTTACTGTTGGTGGTTGGTGGTGTTGTCAATTACTGTTGGTGGTGTTATTGTTACTGTGGTGTTGGTGGTGTTGTTATTACTGTTGGTGGTGATAATGTTACTGTGGTGTTGGTGGTGTTATTGTTACTGTTGGTGATGATATTATTACTGTGGTGTTGGTGGTGTTGTTATTACTGCTGGTGGTGATGTTATTGTTACTGTTGGTGTTGGCGGTGATGTTATTACTGTTGAAGGTGTTATTGTTACTGTTGGTGGTATTGTTATTACTGTTGGTGGTGTTATTGTTACTGTTGGTGTTGGTGGTGTTGTTATTACTGTTGGTGGTGATATTGTTACTGTGGTGTTGGTGGTGTTATTGTTACTGTTGGTGGTGATATTGTTACTGTGGTGTTGGTGGTGTTGTTATTACTGTTGCTGGTGATATTGTTACTGTGGTGTTGGTGGTGTTGTTGTTACTGTTGTTGGTGATGTTATTGTTACTGTTATTGATGGTGTTATTGTTACTGTTGTTGATGATGTAATTGTTAATGTTGTTGATGTTGTTATTGTTACTTTTGTTGATGATGTTATTGTTACTGTTGTTGATGATGTAATTGTTACTGTTGTTGGTGGTGTTATTGTTACTGTTGGTGTTGGTGGTGTTGTTATTACTGTTGGTGGTGTTATTGTTACTGTGGTGTTGGTAGTGTTGTTATTACTGTTGGTGGTGTTATTGTTACTGTTGGTGTTGGTGGTGTTGTTATTACAGTTGGTGGTGTTATTGTTACTGTTGGTGTTGGTGATGTTGTTATTACTGTTGGTGGTGTTATTGTTACTGTGGTGTTGGTAGTGTTGTTATTACTGTTGGTGGTGTTATTATTACTGTTGGTGTTGGTGGTGTTGTTATTACTGTTGGTGGTGTTATTGTTACTGTTGGTGTTGGTGGTGTTGTTATTACTGTTGGTGGTGTTATTGTTACTGTGGTGTTGGTAGTGTTGTTATTACTGTTGGTTGTGTTATTGTTACTGTTGGTGTTGGTGGTGTTGTTATTACTGTTGGTGGTGTTATTGTTACTGTGGTGTTGGTAGTGTTGTTATTACTGTTGTTGGTGTTATTGTTACTGTTGGTGTTGGTGGTGTTGTTATTACTGTTGGTGGTGTTATTGTTACTGTTGGTGTTGGTGGTGTTGTTATTACTGTTGGTGGTGTTATTGTTACTGTGGTGTTGGTGGTGTTGTTATTACTGTTGGTGGTGATAATGTTACTGTGGTGTTGGTGGTGTTATTGTTACTGTTGGTGGTGATATTATTACTGTGGTATTGGTGGTGTTGTTATTACTGCTGGTGGTGATGTTATTGTTACTGTTGGTGTTGGCGCTGTTGTTATTACTGTTGGTGGTGTTATTGTTACTGTTGGTGTTGGCGGTGTTGTTATTACTGTTGGAGGTGTTATTGTTACTGTTGGTGTTGGCGGTGTTGTTATTACTGTTGGTGGTGTTATTGTTACTGTTGGTGTTGGTGGTGTTGTTATTACTGTTGGTGGTAATATTGTTACTGTGGTGTTGGTGGTGTTATTGTTACTGTTGGTGGTGATATTGTTACTGTGGTGTTGGTGGTGTTGTTATTACTGTTGGTGGTGATATTGTTACTGTGGTGTTGGTGGTGTTGTTGTTACTGTTGTTGGTGATGTTATTGTTACTGTTATTGATGGAGTTATTGTTACTGTTGTTGATGATGTAATTGTTACTGTTGTTGTTATTGTTACTGTTGTTGGTGATGTTATTGTTACTGTTGTTGATGGTGTTATTGTTACTGTTGTTGATGAAGTAATTGTTAATGTTGTTGATGTTGCTATTGTTACTTTTGTTGATGATGTTATTGTTACTGTTGTTGATGATGTAATTGTTACTGTTGTTGGTGGTGTTATTGTTACTGTTGGTGGTGTTGTTATTACTGTTGGTGGTATTATTGTTACTGTGATGTTGGTAGTGTTGCTATTACTGTTGGTGGTGTTATTGTTACTGTTGGTGTTGGTGGTGTTGTTATTACTGTTGGTGGTGTTATTGTTACTGTTGGTGTTGGTGGTGTTGTTATTACTGTTGGTGGTGTTATTGTTACTGTGGTGTTGGTGGTGTTGTTATTACTGTTGGTGGTGATAATGTTACTGTGGTGTTGGTGGTGTTATTGTTACTGTTGGTGGTGATATTATTACTGTCGGGTTGGTGGTGTTGTTATTACTGCTGGTGGTGATGTTATTGTTACTGTTGGTGTTGGCGGTGTTGTTATTACTGTTGAAGGTGTTATTGTTACTGTTGGTGTTGGCGGTGTTGTTATTACTGTTGGTGGTGTTATTGTTACTGTTGGTGTTGGTGGTGTTGTTATTACTGTTGCTGGTGATATTGTTACTGTGGTGTTGGTGGTGTTATTGTTACTGTTGGTGGTGATATTGTTACTGTGGTGTTGGTGGTGTTGTTATTACTGTTGGTGGTGTTATTGTTACTGTGGTGTTGGTAGTGTTGTTATTACTGTTGGTGGTGTTATTGTTACTGTTGGTGTGGTGGTGTTGTTATTACAGTTGGTGGTGTTATTGTTACTGTTGGTGTTGGTGATGTTGTTATTACTGTTGGTGGTGTTATTGTTACTGTGGTGTTGGTAGTGTTGTTATTACTGTTGGTGGTGTTATTATTACTGTTGGTGTTGGTGGTGTTGTTATTACTGTTGGTGGTGTTATTGTTACTGTTGGTGTTGGTGGTGTTGTTATTACTGTTGGTGGTGTTATTGTTACTGTGGTGTTGGTAGTGTTGTTATTACTGTTGGTTGTGTTATTGTTACTGTTGGTGTTGGTGGTGTTGTTATTACTGTTGGTGGTGTTATTGTTACTGTGGTGTTGGTAGTGTTGTTATTACTGTTGTTGGTGTTATTGTTACTGTTGGTGTTGGTGGTGTTGTTATTACTGTTGGTGGTGTTATTGTTACTGTTGTGTTGGTGGTGTTGTTATACTGTTGTGGGGTTATTGTTTTCTGGGTGTTGGTGGTGTTGTTATTACTGTGGTGGTGATAATGTTACTGTGTGTTGGGGGTGTTATTGTTTACTTTGGTGGTGATATTATTACTGGGTATTGGTGGTGTTGTTATTTCTGCTGGTGGTGTGTTATTGTTACTGTTTGGGGTTGGCGCTGTTGTTTTTTGTTGGGGGTTTTTATTGTTACTGTGGTGTTGGCGGTGTTGTATTACTGTGGAGGGGTTATTGTTTTCTGTTGGTGTTGGCGGTGTTGTTATTACTGTTGGTGGTTATTGTTACTGTTGGTGTTTGGGGGTGTTGTTATTACTGTTGGTGGTAATATTGTTACTGTGGGTTTGGTGGTGTTATTGTTTCTGTTGGTGGTATATGTTACTGTGGTGTTGGTGGTGTTTTTATTACTGTTGGGGTGATATTGTTACTGTGGTGTTGGTGTGGTGTTTTACTGTTTTTGTGATGTTATTGTTACTGTTATTGATGGAGTTCTTGTTACTGTTGTTGATGATGTAATTGTTACTGTTGTTGTTATTGTTACTGTTGTTGGTGATGTTATTGTTACTGTTGTTGATGGTGTTATTTTACTGTTGTTGATGAAGTAATTGTTAATGTTGTTGATGTTGCTATTGTTACTTTTGTTGATGATGTTATTGTTACTGTTGTTGATGATGGGAAATTTTTACTGTTGTTGGTGGGGTTATTGTTACTGTTGGGGGTGGTTTTTACTGTGGTGGGATTATTGTTACTGTGATGTTGTAGTGTTGCTATACTGTTGGTGGTGTTTTGTTACTGTTGGTGTTGGTGGATTGTTATTACTGTTGGTGGTGTTATTGTTACTGTTGGTGTTGGTGGTGTTTTTATTTCTGTTGGGGGTTTATTGTTACTGTGGTGTTGGTGGTGTTGTTATTACTGTTTGGGGTGATAATGTTACTGTGTTTGGTGTGTTTTTTTACTGTTGGTGGGATATTATTACTGTCGGGTTTGGGGGTGTTGTTTTTACTGCTGTGGTGATGTTATTGTTACTGTTTGGGGTTGGCGGTGTTGTTATTACTGTTTAAGGTGTTATTGTTACTGTTGGTGTTGGCGGTGTTTTTATTACTGTTGGGTGTGTTATTGTTATGTTTGGGTTGGTGGTGTTGTTATACTGTTGCTGGTGATATTGTTACTGTGGTGTTGGTGGTGTTATTGTTATGTTGGTGGTGATATTGTTAGTGGTGTTGGTGGTGTTGTATTACTTTTTGGGGGTGATATTTTACTGTGGTGTTTTGGGGGTGGTGTTGTTACTTTTTTGGTGATGTTATTGTTACTGTTATTGATGGTGTTTAAAGTTATTTGTCGATGCTGTAATTTTACTGTTGTTGTTATTGTTACTGTTGTTGGTGGTGTTATTGTTTCTGTTGTTGATGGTGTTATTGTTACTGTTGTTGGATGTAATTGTTAATGTTGTTTATGTTGTTATTTTTCTTTTGTTGATGATTTTTGTTACTGTTGTTGATGATGTAATTGTTACTGTTGTTGGTGGTGTTATTGTTACTGTTGGTGTTGGGGGTGTTGTTGTTACTGTTGGTGGGTTATTGTTACTGTGGTGTTTGTAGTGTTGTTTACTGTTGGTGGTGTTTTGGTACTGTTGGTTGGTGGTGTTGTTATTCAGTTGGTGGTGTTATTGTTACTGTTTGGGGTTGGTGTGTTGTTATTACTGTTGGTGGTGTTATTGTTACTGTGGTGTTGGGAGTGTTGTTATTACTGTGGGGGTGTTATTGTTACTGTTGGTGTTGGTGGTGTTTTTATTAAATTTGGGGTTTTGTTATTGTTACTGTTGGTGTTGGTGGTTGTTATTACTGTTGGTGGGTTATTGTTTCTGTGGTGTTGGTAGTGTTGCTATTCTTTGGGGGTGTTATTGTTACTGTTGGGTTGGTGTGTTGTTATTACTGTTGGTGGTGTTTTTTGTTACTGTGGTGTTGGTAGTGTTGTTATTTCTGTTGGTGGTGTTTTGTTACTGTTGGGGGTGGTGGTGTTGTTATTACTGTTGGTGGTGTTATTGTTACTGTTGGGGTTGGTGGTGTTGTTATTACTTTGGTGGTGTTATTGTTACTGTGGTATTGGTGGGGTTTTTTATTACTGTTGGTGGTGATAATGTTACTGTGGGTTGGTGGTGTTGTTATTACTGTTGGTGGTGATAAGTTAATGTGTGTTGGTGGGGTTATTGTTACTGTTGGTGGTGTTATGTTACTGTGGTGTTGGTGGTGTTGTTATTACTGTTGGTGGTGATAATTTTACTGTGGTGTTGGTGGTGTTATTGTTACTGTTGTGGGGTTATTGTTACTGTTGGTGTGGTGGGGGTTGTTATTACTGTTGGTGGTGTTATTGTTACTGTGGTTTGGTGGTGTTGTTATTACTGTTTGGGGGTGATAATGTTACTGTGGTGTTGGTGGTGTTATGGTTACTGTTGGTGGTGATATTATTACTGTGGTGTTGGTGGTGTTGTTATTACTGGGTGGATGTTATTGTTACTGTTTGGGGTTTGGGGGTGTTGTTATTATGTTGGTGGTGTATTTTACTGTTGGTGTTGGTGGTGTTGTTATTTCTGTTGGAGGTGTTATTATTATTGTGGTGTTGGTGGTGTTGTTATTATGTTGGAGGTTATTGTTACTGTTTGTGTTGGTGGGGTTATTGTTACTGTTGGTGGGAAATTTTTACTGTGGTGTTGGTGGTGTTTTTGTTACTTTTGGTGGTGATATTGTTACTGTGGTTGGTGTGTTGTTATTACTGTTGGTGGTGATTTGTTACTGTGGGGTTGGTGGTGTTGTTGTTACTGTTGTTGATGATGTAATTGTTACTGTTGTTGTTATTGTTACTGTTGTTTGGGGATGTTATTGTGGGTGTTGTTGATGGTGTTATTGGGTTTCTGTTGTTGATGGTGTAATTGTTTAAAGTTGTTGATGTTGTTATTGTTACTTTTGTTGATGATGTTATTGTTACTGTTGTTGATGATGTAATTGTTACTGTTGTTGGTAATGTAATTGTCACTGTTGTTGATGATGTAATTGTTACTGTTGTTGATGATGTAATTGTTACTGTTGTTGGTGGTGTTATTGTTACTGTTGTTGGTGGTGTTATTGCTACTGTTGTTGGTGGTGTTATTGTTACGGTTGGTGATTGTGTTATTGTTACTGTTGTTGATGATGTAATTGTTAATGTTGTTGATGATGTAATTGTTACTGTTGTTGGTGGTGTTATTGTTACTGTTGTTGGTGGTGTTATTGCTACTGTTGGTGGTGGCGTTATTGTTACGGTTGTTGATTGTGTTATTGTTACTGTTGTTGATTGTGTTATTGTTACTGTTGTTGATGTTGATGGTGTTATTGTTACTGCTGTTGAAGGTGTTATTTTTACTGTTGGTGTTGGCGGTATTGTTAATACTGTTGGTGGTTTTATTGTTACTGTTGGTGTTGGTGGTGTTGTTATTACTGTTGGTGGTGATATTGTTACTGTTGTGTTGGTGGTGTTATTGTTACTGTTGGTGGTGATATTGTTACTGTGGTGTTGGTGGTGTTGTTATTACTGTTGGTGGTGATATTGTTACTGTGGTGTTGGTGGTGTTGTTGTTACTGTTGTTGGTGATGTTATTGTTACTGTTATTGATGGTGTTATTGTTACTGTTGTTGATGGTGTAATTGTTACTGTTGTTGTTATTGTTACTGTTGTTGGTGATGTTATTGTTACTGTTGTTGATGGTGTTATTGTTACTGTTGTTGATGATGTAATTGTTAATGTTGTTGATATTGTTATTGTTCTTGTTGTTGGTGGTGTTATTTCTTTCTGGGTTTTGTTTGGTGTTATTGTTTCGGTTTTTTATTTTGTTATTGTTTTGTTGTTGATTATGTAATTGTTAAGTTGTTGATGATGTAATTGTTACTGTTGTTGGTGGTGTTATTGTTACTGTTGTTGGTGGTGTTATTGTTTCTGTTGTTGATGGTGTTATTGTTACTATTATTGTTTATGGTGTTATTGTTACTGTTTTTGATGTTGATAGTGTTATTGTTACTGTTGGTGGGGGTGTTATTGTTGCTGTTGGTATTGGTAATGCTAATTTTACTGTTTTTGATGATGTTATTGTTTTCTGTTGTTTGGGGGTGTTATGTTTCTGTTGTTGTGGTGTTATTGTTACTGTTTTGTTTTTGGTGTTATTGTTACTGTTTTTTATGTTGAGGGGTTATTGTTCTGTTGTTGTGGTGTTAGATCCTTTTTATGTTGGGAATGCTAATTTTCTGTTTTGATGATGTTATTGTTTTCTGTTGTTGATAGTATTTTTACTTTTTTGATGGTGTTATTTACTGTTGTTGATGGGCTATTGTTACGTTTTTGATGATGTTATTGTTTCTGTTGTTGATGATTTTTGTTACTGTTGTTGAATGCTATTGTTTTTGTTGTTATGGGTTATTGTTATGTTTTGGTGGTGTTATGATGTTATTGTTACTCTTATTGGTGATGTTATTTTTACTGTTGTTGATGGTGTTGATGATGTTATTGTTACTGTTGTTGATGATGTTATTGTTACTCATGTTATTGTTGATGTTGTTATTATTAATGTTGTTGTTGTTACTGTCGTTGTTGTTGTTATTGTTATTGATGATGTTATTGTTACTGATGTTATTGTTGATATTGTTATTGTTGGATTTACTGTTGGCGTAAGTTGTGTCATTGTTACTGATTTTATTGTTGATGTTGTTATTGTTGCTGTTAATGTTGTTGATTGTGTTATTGCTACTGATGTTATTGTTGTTGATGGCGTTATTGTCACTATTGATGTTGTGATGGTGTTATTTATACTGTTATTACTGTTGATGTGGTCATAATTACTGTTGTTATTGATGGTGGTATTGTTACTGATATTGGTGATTGTGTTGGTGTTACTGTTAATGTTGACGATGTTATTGTTACTGTTATTGTTGTTGATAGTGATGGTGTTTTATTTACTGTTTGTTGCTGTGGATACTGTTATTATTACTCTTGTTGTTATTGATAGTGGTATTGTTACTGTTGTTATTGTTGATGGTGTTATTGTTACTGTCATTGTTGTTGGTGGTGCTATTACTGTCGCTGTAGGTGGTGTTATTGTTACTGTTGTTGTTGGTGATTATGTTATTGTTACTATTGTTGTTGTTGGTGATGTTGTTGTTGTATATGCTGATATGGCTACTAATGTTGTTGATGGTGTTATAGTTACTATTACTGTTGTTGATGGTGTTATTATTCTGTTGTTTCTGGTGGTGTTTTTTTTACTGTTGTTGTTAGGGGTGTTAGTGTTGATTTTGTTGTTGATGGTGTTATTGTTGTTTCTGTTGTTGTTGATGGTGTTATTGTTGTTTCTGTTGTTGTTGATGGTGTTATTGTTGTTGTTTTTAATGATAATATTGTTGTTGTTGATGGTGATATTGTTCTGTTGTTGCTGATTGTGATATCGTTAGTATTTTATGTTTGTTAGTGTTGATTTTGTTGTTGATGGTGTTATCGTTGTTTCTGTTGTTGTTGATGGTGTTATTGTAGTTCATGGTGGTATTGTTGTTTTTAATGGTAATATTGTTGTTGTTTATGGTGTTATTGTTGTTGTGGATTGTGTTATTCTTGTTAATAATGTTGCTGTTGGTGGTATATTTGATATTGGTGTTTCTTTTCTTGTTGTTGCTATTGTTGGCGGTGTTGTTGTTGTTGTTGATGGTGTTATTGTTGTTGTTGGTCTTGATTTTATTGTTGTTGTTGTTGTTGACTTAATTGTTGTTGATAATGGTGTTATTGTCGCTGTTGATGGTTCTAATGTGGTTGTTGATTATGTCGTTATTGTTGTTGTTGATGATGGTGTAATATTTGATTGTTGTTGTTGATTGTGTTATTGTTCCTTTTGTTTTTAATGGTGTTATTTGATAGTGTTACTTTTGTTGGTGGTATTTTATTGTTAATGATGGTATTATTGTTATCGATGGTCGTATTATTGTCGCTGCTGATGGTTTTATTTTTGGTGTTGTTATTGTTGTTCGTTAAGTTATTATTATTAGTATTGATGATGATGTTGTTGTTGATTGTTGTTGATGTTGTGATGTTATTATTGTTTATGGTGTTAATGTTGTTAATAGTGTTATGTTTGTTGTTGGTGGTAATTTTATAGTTGTTGTTGATGGTGCTCTTGTTGTTGTTGTTGTTGTTGTTGTTATAAATGATGGCTTTATTGTTGTTGATAATGGTGTTATTGTCGCTGTTGATGGTTTTATTTTGGTTGTTGATTATGGTGGTATTGTTGTTTTTTAAGATGGTGTAATATTTGATTATTTTTGTTGATGTTGTTATTGTTGCTTTTGTTTTTAATGGGGTTATTGTTGTTGTTGATGATGGTGTTATTGTTGTTGATGATCATGTTATACTCGCTATTGATGGTTTTATTGTTGTTGTTGTTGTTATTGGTTTGTTGGTATTGTTGCTATTCATGATGTGTTATTGTTGTTGTTGTTGTTGTTGTTGTTGATATCGTTAATTTTGTTGTTGTTGATTGTGGTGTTATTGTTATTGTTGATTATGTTATGTTTTTTGTTTATGTTGTTATTGTTGTTTTCAATGATAGTGTTATTTTGTTAATGTTGTTACAGTTGTTAATGGTGTAATTGTGTTGTTGTTGTAGATGGTGTTATTGTTATTGTTATTGTTGATGGTGTTAATGTGTTTTTTTGTGTTTTGGTTTATTTTTGTTGATTGTGTTATTGTTGTTGCTGATGATAGTGTTATTATTGTTGTGGATGATGGTGTTATTTCCGCTGTTGATTGTGTTATTGTTATGATGTTGATGATATTTTTATTGTTGTTGTTTTTGATGGTGTTATTATTCCTGCTGATGGTGTTATCGTTAGTAATATTGATAGTGTTATTGTTGTTGTTTCTTGTGTTATTATTGTCGTTAATGGTGTTATTGTTGTTGTTGGTAGTGTTTTTATGGTGCTGTTGTTGATGTTAGCGTTGTTGATAGTGCTATTTGTTGTCTGTTATTGTTGTTGATGATATTATTTTTATGTTGCTGTTGTTGGCGAGTATTGGTGATGATGTTATTGTTGGTTGGTGATGGTGTTATTTTTTCTGTTGATGATGTTATTGTTGTTGGTGATTTTGTTTTTATTGTTGTTGATGACTGAGTTAATGCTTCTGGCAATGGTATTATTCTTTGTGTTGTTGTTGCTAAAATTATTGTTAACTAATTAAAAAAAATATATTCTGAGAATTGCCCGCGGAAGGAAATTCGACAAGAAAGAGAGCTGGCCACCCGTCCTCATTATACCGTGACCTAGAGTATGTGAGGCCTGAACACGTTACACTCAACGGCTGTATCGTCTGTCGTACTAGCTCAGTGGTTCTCAACCTTTTTTGGCCCATGCAACCCATTCACTATATGTTCAGAATGTCACCCCCCCCCCCTCCCTTTTCGTATTTTCTGCGTATAAATTCCCCCCTGCCCCTACACAGTATATGTAAAAAATTGAAACTACATTTAATAACACATACTAGAACAAGTCTAGACGTCTACATAAAACGTGGTTTGCGGGTCTACTCACGTTATAAAACGAATTTCAGAAGGGCGACTTGTATAGAACCGTACAGTTTGGAGGGAAAAACAATATCACGTAATCGGTTCTTGTATTAATGTGATCTTTAAATCATCTTAATTTCCCCCCCCCCCCCCATGGAAACCCTTAAAGTCCCCCCTGAGGGTGGGGGAGAATTCCCCACCGATTGAGAACCACAGTACTAGCTTCTCTTTACTCCGGTCTCGTTTTTCTTGTAAATCAACTTCTAACTTCATTTTGATCCCCATAGTGATGATTGGTAAATGGATTTTGCTGGCATAATTATTAGTGCAATAGTGTGATACAGCAAAAATCTATCACAAATGACTGACAGCACACTAGATAGATGTCTGTGGTCACCAAGGCATGATCACCATGGCCACACTGTATAGACTATCTCATCTCATCATGTTCCTCTTGTACCTTGCGGTGTCGAGGTGAAGTATTTACAGCGGAAGAGTGCCTGCGTATGGACTTCATGTATCGATATTCCCACGAACTCTGCTATTCCCTCGGTCCATGGTTTACGTGGCCGGCCTCTTCCTCTGCTCCCATCTATTATGTACACCATTGCTTGCTGTGGCATATAGTTAGTTGGTAACCTAGTTGCATGGCCAAACCATTTGACTTGCTGCCTTCTAAAAAAACTCTAGCACAGCTATAACCCCCACTTTAGTCATAATTTCTTCATTTCTGATCTTATCTCTTCTTGATACATTGAATCTCCCGTGTGTTGCCGGGGGCCCATAAGGGAAGCAAAGAATAGCAACAATGTAGCCTACCATGCATGTCGTAAGAGGCGACTAAGGAGGCTTGATGGTTCCGTCGCCCTGCTACTGAGTGAGTGCGTGGCGCGAAACTGTGAGCTGTGAGTTTCGTGTGAAATGCTTTTGAATCTGCCCGAGGTTTTTTGGAACGTGACTGCATGTTCGGAGTGATGGCAGATGGCTATGTCACAGAGTTGACCGGTTTTTGCCTTATGCAGAAATGCGTGGCTGCTGGTTGACTGCCACTGCCATCGACGATGAACTGTATTTTCGTGGACTGTGTGGGTGAACATCTAGGAAATATCCAGATGGGAAAATGACTGCCGATTCCATCAGAGATGAACTGGGCGTTTCGTTGGGGACTATTGTGTTGACATTCTGGCGGCGGCATTATGCACAGTGTATCTGTGCGGGCTGTTGTTTGTCGAGACTCCTGTCTTTTCCACTTTTCACATTGGGCAGTGGGAGCGTTTTGTGCGATATTCACTGGCACAGGAACGGAGCATAATGGGGACAACCCGTTGCTATGAGGTTGGAACTACGACTGACTAACTAACTAACTGATACATTGAGTATTCTTCTCAGGAATCTCATTTCCGTTGTTGTGATTTTTCTTTTCTCTTGTTCTGTCATTGTCCAGGTTTGGCATTGGTAACATAGAGTTAGTGGGAATATTGCGTTGTAACGTGCTTTCTTAGTAACTATTGATACATGTTTGTTCGTTAGTATTGGTGCCATTTATCCAATGAGTTGGTTTGCCTTTCGATTTCGTCTTCTTCTTCTTCTTCTTCTTTCGTTCGCTTGAAATATGTCTATAACTGCAATGCTGTCTCTTGTATGAATTGAACTGTCTTTTTCAGTTCACACAGCGGTCCATAGAGTTTATCTTCCACTGTCGTCTCTCTAGGCCAGAAGGTTTGCCTAGGTATGTTATATTTTGGGCAGTCTTGGAGTATGTGCTCTGCTGTCTGCGACGCCAATCCACATGTGCACATGGCTGTTTCACCAATCTTGAATTTTGTATACATGTGGTTGCATAATCTATTGTGTCCTGTTCTGAGGCGCAGAATAATGACTTGTTCTGGTCTATCCATAACGTGGTAGTCATCTTGAGCAGGTTTTGGTGGCTTTCTGACTGATTTGATCATTCTTTTCTTTTGGTGGTATGTAACGGGCACATCAGGCTGTTCTTCTTTGGCTCCTTCCTTAGCCAATTGATCAGCTCTGTCGTTTCCGGGTACTCCACAGTGGGATGGTATCCACTGTATGATGACCTTATGCTGACTGCTAAGTTCAGAAAGTAGTGTCCTTAGTACTGGCAATTTCCCAGACAGGAGCGCCTCGAGTACTGATTTTGCATCTGTCAATAGCACCACAGGTTGTGTACCATTGCTGGTATTGAGTAATTTCTCTGTTGCTATCTTGATTGCCTCAATTTCAGCATCGTAGTTATGGCAGTACTTTCATGTCGGTACTCTAGCTGTGTCCCTAGTACTATTTGGGTATTCTATGTACACTCCCGCTCCTCCATTTCGAACAGCATTTTGTGCTGACCCATCTGTGTAGACTCGGATCCAGAGGTCCTGTGGGTATTCTTCATCAAGGAAGCTGAGAGTGGCTGTTCTGTGCTGCAAACTGTTCTGTTCTTCCTTGTCAAATATTCCTCTCACATTTGTCTGGATTTGTAATGATAGTCTATGCTCATCTTTCCATGGAGTTCGCTCTGGAATAGTTGTTAGGGAGATACCAACTGTGGGCAGATCGGTGGTTTTTCTGCAGAGTCGTTTGGCCTGGTGGATAAAACTACTTCTTTTCAACCGCCCCATAGCTAGGTTTTCAAATCTGTTCTTCATAGGGTAGTAGTATATTAAGGTTTCCAGGCACATATTTTTTGGAAGGCTGAAGGCTGATAGGGTTTATGAAGGAAATATGGGGAAAATGTCGACTCGGCTCCAGAATCTGGAGGCTGATAGGGTTTATGAAGGAAATATGGGGAAAATGTCGACTCGGTAAAAAATTTTTTTGGGTGGGAACGGTTTTTTGACGGGTGTGAAAGTAATTAAGGTAAAAGTATTCGGTGGGAATAGAAAGGTTGTGAGTACGGATGAGGGAGGGGTGTAAGTTACGTAGGGTATATGAATGTGTTAGTATGCGTGGTGTAGTGATGTATAAACAAGGGTGTGATGGGTCGTGGTTATACTCGACGAAGTAAGAGGTGTAGCTGGTTACTGAACAAAGAGGTGTAGTTGGTTACTGAACAAAAAGAGGGTTGTAGGAGTCTGACACAGTAAAACACAGAGACAAAAGTAAAAACAAAAAAGTAATATTTTCAAGTGTTTTTATTGGTATACAACATCAAACTACTGTTAAAAAAGGTTTACGACCCATACATTAAAAAGGGAGTACGACCCCTAAAGGGGATCAGCTGGTTATTATAGATAGATGAGTGGTCCTGTAGAGGTCTGTCGTGCCTGTGGTTATTAATAATAGAAGGTGAATGGAAACGAATAGTAAAATCACCTATGAATTAATCGATGGTAATTATTACTAGCGGGGGAATGGGTTCAACAATGAAACAATCAGGGTCGTGGTGTAATACGAAGGCATTCTCCCGTCTTAGGGATAAAAGAGGCCGCCGGGGTGGTGTTATAGAGGGGTCTGGTAAAACTAAGGTGTTGGCTCGCCGTAGACTGGGAGGGGACGGTTGAGGTGGAGGAGACTGGTGGGGTGGTGTGGGATTAATAATATAGGGAGGGGATGGTGATCTAACTCTGACTGGGTGGGGTGGGGTGATGTATGGAGGACTCCATCTTAGCAGTAGTGGTGAGGGTGGGGGTGTCAGTGGTTGCTGTCGCCGACGGTGCCTGCGGGCCCGCAGAACACGACGTCGGAAGAAAGGAAAGGCTATCCTGATCAGATCATCAGTTGTCAATACGACTCGCATCACATCCCCGAGATGGGCGTCGACAACCTCTCTGAAAGTATGACCCATACACGTATGAGCCAGCTGGTTGGGCTGGTCCTCCAGGCAACCAACACAGTAGGTCATGATATTCGTCTCCAGCTCCGTGATGGCAGCCTCAATGGTGTCACGAGGATTCATTGTCTGTAACAACCAGACATATATAGCTATACTTGAATATATAGATATGATAATTAGACAAGTATATAGGTGGTAAGAGAACAAGAAGAACAGTAACCACTACATCACCCTGGTAGTACTACATGTAAAAAAAAACAACTCAGCAGTTTTTTGTATCACAACATGGAAACCCCACCCTTTTTTAACCAATTAATGGGGTGAGAGGGGTGATGAGGTCACAAACTGATGTTTTTTTGATAGGATCTTTTGCCACGTGTTCAGGGTTATGAGAACTAAAAAAAGAGTTGACGAATACACATTGCCAAGTCAGCAGATGTGGTACCGTGTGCACAAACCAGACAGTGTATAAATACTAGGCGTCCCTTGTAAGCAACTACTCTGTCCTTGGCGTCTAGAAGTATCGTTCTCTGACAACCCGGCACTATGTGGCAAGACAAATACGGTAAGTTGGTGATTGATAAATCTATCACATAGTCGTTATGTGTCTCCAAGTACCTTAATATTATAAACCTAGTATAATACAATAGTATATGGTGCTAAACATATATACCTTAAGAGACAAGTCACTTCTTCATATAGTATACTAGGTTGTGCCGGAGTGAAATAGTGCTGATAGCTAGAGCATAAGGGTATAATGGTAGCATATCACATACGAATTTTAGCGGAGAAGGTGAAAGTGTGTCCTGTAGAGTCTACATAACCGTTATCGGTAGTAATATATGGTCTACATGGGCACATATCAGATATATAGTTATTATGTAAATTATGTATATCTATAAGGGTGTTATACTACCTTAATCTTATCTATGCTTGTTGCAGATACGTATGCCCAAGAAAAACTAATAAAGGACCTATGGAGCCTACTAAGAGCAGAACCAAACAGTTATTGTATGGGGTGTCTTAATACCCCGCAAAATCAAGAAGCCGAGAATCCCTTCGCTCATTCTTGTGATGATGGTGAAGGTGGTAGCTTTGCGGACCTAGTAACGGTTCGACTACGGGATGTGCTAAAACAGCACTTCACTAAAGACGAAATAATTACATTAAGCCTGAGTAGAATTGAGGAGAGCATCGTCGATTATAATCGTCAAAACGAAACTCCAGAACCATCCCCAGCCAGGAGTGAAAGATCAACGTCACCGACATCATTATCCTTCAGTCAATCCACACTGGTGGATGAGTATTAAACCTTTTCTAAACAAAGAAGAAAAATTTAGAGGGGTGATGATAGAAGCGAGGTTGCTATATAGTACCTCATTGGTATTCTTTTTCTTTTTTCTCAGGCTGTGTTTCACACTGACTACAACGTACTATAACAGTCAAATGAACACTACTGACACGAAGAGCACACGTCGTAATTGATCGCCCTAGTGGTAGTGCAAAGAAAAGACTGAATATCATCAATCACAACAAGAAAAGATGTCTACACAGCCACTAGACCAGTCTCTAGGTGTGGTAAGAGACGTGGTTAATAAAAATTATACACTGAACAAACAGAGGGCAGTCAAGAACAGTCTCAACAGATGTGCACATCCCGCTGGTGTACTCATTAAACATAACAACGCCGGAAAATGTGTTACTGTAACATTCGATAGCCCAAGGCACTATGACTCATTCCGAGTCCAGATGTTTAGGTATTACAACAGACACCCCATCGAAACTAGACAAGACCAGACTGGGTCACCTGTGGAAGACGTGTTTACAACACCACTGGTGAAGATTCACTTATATCTCACGAAAAGAAAGCTGCTCGCCCAGGGACAGGTTGACAATATTACCGCATGGTTAAAAATAGACTTTATCGACCTTGAGAAACTCGCTACAGACAGTCACGAGTAGACAAAACAAACACCACGTCTGAGCCTACGATTATAACCAGAAAGATAACTACCACAACTGTGGGGTTGGTGCATACTCGATAACAGGCTTCAAACAGAGGGGTCAATGACCACGTTATAGGTCGACTACCCATTGGTGCCTACGTACAAAACATGTCTAAACATGATTTGGGTCAGTTTGTGATATAGGTCGACTGGTTCTAGATATAACTCGTTGAAACCGGTTTAATCTGGATGTTATTTACCCAACCAGTGGTATAAAAAGCCGAGGTTGGTAACACTCGAGTATTATAAACTAAAGATGACTACAGACCGAACAAGTGTGCCTGCTAACTGGGTCTATATGACTCGAGGTGGTGAGACTGTTAGACCAGTGGGTACTGGTACCAAGGCTGTGTTTGTCTCGTCGTACAGAGGTGCGACTACGTTGCATATAAGGAGATTTTTTGGCGAATCCGATATCAAGTTTCCGACTAAAATAGGGATGACACTTACTCGCCAAGAATATGAACAGATGATCGGTATGCAGAGTGAGATTCTAGCTGAGTTTGATCGATTCACAACCAATCAAGGTAACCAACCCAAGCAAGTCAAACAAGTCAGTAATCAAGACAATCATACCACTAATCACCTCATCCAAATCAGTAATCAAGACAATCAAGTCAGTAACAGATGTGGTCAGACGATACCATATGACGATACAGCTACATCATATGTCTATGATATTCAACAGGATACTACACCAGCATATGTCTACGACACTCAGATTACAACCTTCAATAACCAAACAGGGGACCAGCAACCAACCTATTCCTATTCGGACAATCTTATACCACTGATCGACCCCCGAAAGAAGGCAACAAAGAGAAAATGTCTATAGAACACAACACCATTCATCACTGTTCGTTTATGTGTATGAAGAATTAAAAAATAAAAAATAATAAATTTAAAAAAAATGTTTTGTCTTTTTGTTTTTAAAATATGCATGATGTCTCTTGATTATATAGGTGTGTACTTGTCTGTATGTGTACTTGTCTGTATATGTCTGTGGTTGTGTTTACATGTGTGTCTGTGTCTGTGTGTGTGTGTGTGTGTGTGTGTGTGTGTGTGTGTGTGTGTGTGTGTGTGTGTGTTCATAAAATTATTAAACTACTATGGTTCATTGGAAAATACAAAATATCAACTTACCAAATCACCTTGATCCAAGTTAATTGTACAACAAATCTGGTAGCAGTGCTGAGTACGTTCAGTTGTGGAAAATCCAACACCTCAGATGGTACTAAAAGCGAATTGTTTCAAGTCGATTGTAGAACACACAGATTCCACTATCTCAGAGTGAGTAGTCTTTGGTTGTGGAGACTCAGTTCCATAAACGACTTGACTTTATACAGTTGTAAACGATACTAAGGTCATGTTCCCACCAGAATCAACAGGAAACTTAGTCAGCAGAATACCACATAAGACATCTGGTGTCTGATGCAAACACGACCTCAGAGAAAGAAAGTAATTATGTTGTTCGTAATCTCCAAAAAACGACTACCAGCCCACAGCCTTGACCTCGATCAGTGACTATTCCGTGAGAAGTACCAGCACCCACGACTTTTCCCACCAAAACACGACAGCGACTTACACCTCTAAATTAAACAAATAAAAGGGTGATTCAAACATTGAATACTAGGTCATAACCTTGGCCTCGACGAGAAAGTATTGCGTGAGATAACACCACCGAGTTATTTTCCCACCAAAACAGACAGCTCTGGGAAGTAGACATTGTTTTGAAACGTTGTCCACAGATATGACAGGTATGTATTTGGTCTTTCCCCTCGTGAATGGTTCGAATGTGACGATTAAGATTATTCCCATCACGGAAGTCTTTGTCGCATACTGAACATCGGTAGCGGTGTGGTGCTTGACTTATACTACGAGGAATCTGACCATATTCAGGTGGTGTGTTCAGCTGGTGTGATGATGCTATTGGTGGTATCGTCGTCGTTGTAGAGGTAGGTGAAGTAATTTATGTATCCATATATGGTTGATGATGTGTTCGTTTATGTTTTTTTAGTCCAGTCATCGTAGTATACACCTTATTACATAACTGACAGGTATGTATTTGGTCTTTCCCCTCATGAATGCTCCGAATGTGGTGAGTGAACTGATACATATCACAAAAGGTTGTGTCACACACTGAACACCTGAAAGTAGAGCTGGTGGCCATATTGATGAAACACGTCGTATTGGTAAAGGGGTCCACGTAGTAGTCTTACTGGAATGTCTGAATACCTCAGCCAACTGTGTGTTGTTTTTATGTGAGCATGGTCTAGCAGTACATCAGGACCACGATAATTCCAGCCCTGTGCAATGCTGTGTGTGGTGAATTATGGTTTGTAACCACGTGTTTACCATCGTTGTATGACTGGTGTCGACAACTTCTCAGTTTCTGTTGTAATAGTTCAAGAGTTCTTGTTGTGAGACGCTATCACATAGCCTTAGTTATCGGTACATCGACACCATGATAATTCATATCACACTTCACCAGTAAGGTAGTATTAGTACAATAATAGTATAATACTGATTATTACACTACCACACTGATAGTTGGTTTGAATGTAACAACCTATTCAGTAGGGGGAAATATCCAGCACTGGGTACCACCGACATCACTACTACTGAGAGTTGTTGTGGTATTGTAGACTGAATCAGAATGACGGCTTACAGGAGACTCTGTTATTTATACATGAACTACCCACACCTAATACTGCTACCACCCCACATTTCCAAACCCACACCAGACATACCCCTCCCCCTACCCCTACTGAGTGTAAACAGTTTTTGAAGACACACCAAAAACACGGTATTGGTTGAGTGAGCATACAGCACAGTCAGCACTTTTACCCCCACCTGGCAAAACAATGTCTACTTCCCAGAGCTGTCTGTTTTGGTGGGAAAATAACTCGGTGGTGTTATCTCACGCAATACTTTCTCGTCGAGGCCAAGGTTATGACCTAGTATTCAATGTTTGAATCACCCTTTTTTTTTTTTTTTAATTTAGAGGTGTAAGTCGCTGTCGTGTTTTGGTGGGAAAAAGTCGTGGGTGCTGGTACTTCTCACGGAATAGTCACTGATCGAGGTCAAGGCTGTGGGCTGGTAGTCGTTTTTTGGAGATTACGAACAACATAATTACTTTCTTTCTCTGAGGTCGTGTTTGCATCAGACACCAGATGTCTTATGTGGTATTCTGCTGACTAAGTTTCCTGTTGATTCTGGTGGGAACATGACCTTAGTATCGTTTACAACTGTATAAAGTCAAGTCGTTTATGGAACTGAGTCTCCACAACCAAAGACTACTCACTCTGAGATAGTAGAATCTGTGTGTTCTACAATCGACTTGAAACAATTCGCTTTTAGTACCATCTGAGGTGTTGAATTTTCCACAACTGAACGTACTCAGCACTGCTACCAGATTTGTTGTACAATTAACTTGGATCAAGGTGATTTGGTAAGTTGATATTTTGTATTTTCCAATGAACCATAGTAGTTTAATAATTTTATGAACACACACACACACACACACACACACACACACACACACACACACACACACACACACACACATAGACACAGACACACATGTAAACACAACCACAGACATATACAGACAAGTACACATACAGACAAGTACACACCTATATAATCAAGAGACATCATGCATATTTTAAAAACAAAAAAGACAAAACATTTTTTAAAATTTATTATTTTTTATTTTTTAGTTCTTCATACACATAAATGAACAGTGATGAATGGTGTTGTGTTCTATAGACCTTTTCTCTTTGTTGCCTTCTTTCGGGGGTCGATCAGTGGTATAAGATTGTCCGAATAGGAATAGGTTGGTTGCTGGTCCCCTGTTTGGTTATTGAAGGTTGTAATCTGAGTGTCGTAGACATATGCTGGTGTAGTATCCTGTTGAATATCATAGACATATGATGTAGCTGCATCGTCATATGGTATCGTCTGACCACATCTGTTACTGACTTGATTGTCTTGATTACTGATTTGGATGAGGTGATTAGTGGTATGATTGTCTTGATTACTGACTTGTTTGACTTGCTTGGGTTGGTTACCTTGATTGGTTGTGAATCGATCAAACTCAGCTAGAATCTCACTCTGCATACCGATCATCTGTTCATATTCTTGGCGAGTAAGTGTCATCCCTATTTTAGTCGGAAAGCTTGATATCGGATTCGCCAAAAAATCTCCTTATATGCAACGTAGTCGCACCTCTGTACGACGAGACAAACACAGCCTTGGTACCAGTACCCACTGGTCTAACAGTCTCACCACCTCGAGTCATATAGACCCAGTTAGCAGGCACACTTGTTCGGTCTGTAGTCATCTTTAGTTTATAATACTCGAGTGTTACCACCTCGGCTTTTTATACCACTGGTTGGGTAAATAACATCCAGATTAAACCGGTTTCAACGAGTTATATCTAGAACCAGTCGACCTATATCACAAACTGACCCAAATCATGTTTAGACATGTTTTGTACGTAGGCACCAATGAGTAGTCGACCTATAACGTGGTCATTGACCCCTCTGTTTGACGCCTGTTATCGAGTATGCACCACCCCCACAGTTGTGGTAGTTATCTTTCTGGTTATAATCGTAGGCTCAGACGTGGTGTTTGTTTTGTCTACTCGTGACTGTCTGTAGCGAGCTTCTCAAGGTCGATAAAGTCTATTTTTAACCATGCGGTAATATTGTCAACCTGTCCCTGGGCGAGCAGCTTTCTTTTCGTGAGATATAAGTGAATCTTCACCAGTGGTGTTGTAAACACGTCTTCCACAGGTGACCCAGTCTGGTCTTGTCTAGTTTCGATGGGGTGTCTGTTGTAATACCTAAACATCTGGACTCGGAATGAGTCATAGTGCCTTGGGCTATCGAATGTTACAGTAACACATTTTCCGGCGTTGTTATGTTTAATGAGTACACCAGCGGGATGTGCACATCTGTTGAGACTGTTCTTGACTGCCCTCTGTTTGTTCAGTGTATAATTTTTAGTAACCACGTCTCTTACCACACCTAGAGACTGGTCTAGTGGCTGTGTAGACATCTTTTCTTGTTGTGTTTGATGATATTCAGTCTTTTCTTTGCACTACCACTAGGGCGATCAATTACGACGTGTGCTCTTCGTGTCAGTAGTGTTCATTTGACTGTTATAGTACGAGTACGTTGTAGTCAGTGTGAAACACAGCCTGAGAAAAAAAGAAAAAGAATACCAATGAGGTACTATATAGCAACCTCGCTTCTATCATCACCCCTCTAAATTTTTCTTCTTTGTTTAGAAAAGATTTAATACTCATCCACCAGTGTGGATTGACTGAAGGATAATGATGTCGGTGACGTTGATCTTTCACTCCTGGCTGGGGATGGTTCTGGAGTTTCGTTTTGAAGATTATAATCAATGATGCTCTCCTCAATTCTACTCAGGCTTAATGTAATTACTTCGTCTTTAGTGAAGTGCTGTTTTAACACATCCCGTAGTCGAACCGTTACTAGGTCCGCAAAGCTACCACCTTCACCATCATCACAAGAATGAGCGAAGGGATTCTCGGCTTCTTGATTTTGCGGGGTATTAAGACATCCCATACAATAACTGTTTGGTTCTGCTCTTAGTAGGCTCCATAGGTCCTTTATTAGTTTTTCTTGGGCATACGTATCTGCAACAAGCATAGATAAGATTAAGGTAGTATAACACCCTTATAGATATACATAATTTACATAATAACTATATATCTGATATGTGCCCATGTAGACCATATATTACTACCGATAACGGTTATGTAGACTCTACAGGACACACTTTCACCTTCTCCGCTAAAATTCGTATGTGATATGCTACCATTATACCCTTATGCTCTAGCTATCAGCACTATTTCACTCCGGCACAACCTAGTATACTATATGAAGAAGTGACTTGTCTCTTAAGGTATATATGTTTAGCACCATATACTATTGTATTATACTAGGTTTATAATATTAAGGTACTTGGAGACACATAACGACTATGTGATAGATTTATCAATCACCAACTTACCGTATTTGTCTTGCCACATAGTGCCTGGTTGTCAGAGAACGATACTTCTAGACGCCAAGGACAGAGTAGTTGCTTACAAGGGACGCCTAGTATTTATACACTGTCTGGTTTGTGCACACGGTACCACATCTGCTGACTTGGCAATGTGTATTCGTCAACTCTTTTTTAGTTCTCATAACCCTGAACACGTGGCAAAAGATCCTACCAAAAAAAAACATCAGTTTGTGACCTCATCACCCCTCTCACCCCATTAATTGGTTAAAAAAGGGTGGGGTTTCCATGTTGTGATACAAAAAAACTGCTGAGTTGTCTTTTTACATGTAGTACTACCAGGGTGATGTAGTGGTTACTGTTCTTCTTGTTCTCTTACCACCTATATACTTGTTTAATTATCATATCTATATAGTCAAGTATAGCTATATATGTCTGGTTGTTACAGACAATGAATCCTCGTGACACCATTGAGGCTGCCATCACGGAGCTGGAGACGAATATCATGACCTACTGTGTTGGTTGCCTGGAGGACCAGCCCAACCAGCTGGCTCATACGTGTATGGGTCATACTTTCAGAGAGGTTGTCGACGCCCATCTCGGGGATGTGATGCGAGTCGTATTGACAACTGATGATCTGATCAGGATAGCCTTTCCTTTCTTCCGACGTCGTGTTCTGCGGGCCCGCAGGCACCGTCGGCGACAGCAACCACTGACACCCCCACCACTACTGCTAAGATGGAGTCCTCCATACATCACCCCACCCCACCCAGTCAGAGTTAGATCACCATCCCCTCCCTATATTATTAATCCCACACCACCCCACCAGTCTCCTCCACCTCAACCGTCCCCTCCCAGTCTACGGCGAGCCAACACCTTAGTTTTACCAGACCCCTCTATAACACCACCCCGGCGGCCTCTTTTATCCCTAAGACGGGAGAATGCCTTCGTATTACACCACGACCCTGATTGTTTCATTGTTGAACCCATTCCCCCGCTAGTAATAATTACCATCGATTAATTCATAGGTGATTTTACTATTCGTTTCCATTCACCTTCTATTATTAATAACCACAGGCACGACAGACCTCTACAGGACCACTCATCTATCTATCAATAACCAGCTGATCCCCTTTAGGGGTCGTACTCCTTTTTTAATGTATGGGTCGTAAACCTTTTTTTAAGAGTAGTTTGATGTTGTATACCAATAAAAACACTTGAAAATATTACTTTTTTGTTTTTACTTTTGTCTCTGTGTTTTACTGTGTCAGACTCCTACAACCCTCTTTTTGTTCAGTAACCAACTACACCTCTTTGTTCAGTAACCAGCTACACCTCTTACTTCGTCGAGTATAACCACGACCCATCACACCCTTGTTTATACATCACACCCCACGCATACTAACACTTTCATAAAACCCGAAACACCCCCCTACTACCCGTATCAACCTTTTTCCCCCAAATACTTTTACTTAATTTACTTTCACCCCCGTCAAAAAACCTTTTCCCACCCAAAACAATTTTCCCCAGTACATTTCCCCATATTTCCTTCATAAACCAATCAGCCCCCCGATTCTGGAGCCGAGTCGACTTTTTCCCCATATTTCCTTCATAACCCTACAGCCTCAGCCTTCAAAAAATATGTGCCGGGAAACCTTAATATATACTTGGGGTGGCCGGGCAAGCTAGGAACTTTTCTCCCTTTTAGCGTTTGTATCTCTCGCTCATCATGTTGTGTCCTCCCTCTTCTCCTTTTCCACTATGGGGGTTTTGACTCATCCCCTTGGTGACCAAAGTGCCGATTTGCACTATGTCCAGCTTTGTAGTGTGTTTTTTGAGCCGAACACCACGCAGTTGACCCGTAATCCAGGTGTGGTCGTATGCTCTGTGATAAACTTTGCTAAGTATTTTCCCACTGGATCCCCATGGGGTTTCCCACTTAGCTTTCTCAGGATGGTTTTTTCCTTCTGGCTTTTGCTACTGCTTTGTTGATGTCTTCTCCATGTCAGCTGCATCAAATGTTACCCCAAGGGTTTTATGTTTGGTTCTTTTTTTTCTTTTGATTTGCCATTGAAATAGGTACTTGAAGCTCTTTCTGTTCGGGGGTGTTCGTTTTGGTGAATGGCTGTGTTTTCTTTTTTGGGTTTTAGTCTTACCTCTGTCTTACTTGTGTTCATTTTTTATGTTATGTTCCTAAACTTTTATTTGACTATTGATGTGGTCATGTAATTCGCTTCTGATTTGCATTAATGCTTTATGGCGCAAAAAAGGGAAATTTTTAATGGTGCAAATTTTCCGATGTTCTTTTCTGTATTCACCCAAATAAACGAGAAGTAGATTGTGAGCTTTACTAAAACACGACTACAAGAGACAAATTGGACGTTGCGGAATTCTTCTGTATTCTCGTCATGCGGTGTTCTTGCGGTCTCTTTTTGGCTGGTTTCTTTACATATGTTGTCTATATAGGTTATGAACAAAATAGGGGCCAGGGCATAACTTTGTCATACTCCGGATCTTATGGTAAAGGGTTCTGAGTCTTAAGTGTAGGTACACCGGATGTCTGGCGGCAGTGATGTCCCCTGTGGGTGTACCAATATGGCTGCCCCCAGCACAAGTTGTGTACAGCAACCATCAATTGTTGATGTTTTAGAGGATTTAACATCACTAGATATTTTCGATGATGGCCCAACTTTAACAAAACGTCCAACCTGTGAAAGATGCAAGTATGTTGTGCCTTTTTACGCCTTACTGTATTGATCATAGTTCAGTTTATTGTTTTCGATCGCACAGTCAGGTATTTTTATTTTATTAAAATTAAATCTTACTCATTACTCATTACTGTTCATGATTTTTAACTTGAGTATTTATTTAATAATGAGATCACCACAAATAGATAGATAGGTCTTGAAAAACCGAATCCAACGGTACCCCTCCAAAAACAATGGGCCTTTTTTTAGTTTTTAAATTTCTTAAAATTGGAGGATTTTTATTTCACAAAAAAATTTGGAATATTAAGTGGCAAGACAAAATCACAAATACTGAAGTATTGGAAAGATCAGGTTGTGTGACAGTTTATTCCATGCTCAGTCTTCGTAGACTTAGATGGATAGGACATCTTAGGAGGATGGATGATGGTGGAGTACCAAAGGACATCTTTTTTGGTGAATTACAGATGGGTAAGAGATCTCAGGGTCGGCCTCTACTACGATACAAAGATGTGTGTAAGCGGGACATGATTGATACAGGCATTGATAATGCACATTGGGAGCAAGTCGCCGCTGAACGTGTTGCATGGAGGGCAAACATCAGAAATGGAATAGACAAAGGAGAAAATTATTGCAGATAAGTCACACACCGAGCGTTTGAGATGTAAGATGGTGCATTATGGTGGAAATGACTACGTGTTCACATGCACCCACTGTGAACGGAAATTTACAGCGCAAATTGGCCTTATCAGTCACATTCGCTACCGCCATAGGTAAAAGTTATTATGTCTTTTTAAAGCAAAATCTATCGTCTGTCAAGACGGCAAGGTGCCAATGATATATATATAAAATGCTATTAAAAGTTATGTTCCTTGATATAACTTATCTTAAGTTAAGTCCCCTCGCTATATATAAATTATAATGTAAATTAAAATATTAAATTTTATTAAGTAAATAACTGTTTGTACACTAACAAACTATGACAGTTGGCAGCACAGGAATGAGAAGAAGACGTGTAGAAAATTTCATCTCAATCGGATGGACCGTTCGCGAACGCATAAATAACATTTTTCTATGGGTACTGTAAGTTGTACACTGCTATATGGATACTGTAAGTTGTACATTGTTATATGGATACTGTAACTTGTACACTGATATATGGATACTGTAAGTTGTTCATTTTTATATGGATACTGTAAGTTGTACATTTTTATATGGATACTGTAAGTTGTACACTGTTATATGGATACTGTAAGTTGTACATTTTTATATGGATACTGTAAGTTGTCCTTTTTTATATGGATAATGTAAGTTGTACATTGCTATATGGAGACTTAAGTTGTACACTGTTATATGGAGACTGTAAGTTGTACACTGTTATATGGAGTCTGTAAGTTGTACACTGTTATATGGATACCGTAAGTTGTACACTGTTATATGGATACTGTAAGTTGTACATTATTATATGGAGACTGTAAGTTGTCCATTTTTATATGGATAATATAAGTTGTACACTGTTATATGGAGACTGTAAGTTGCACACTGTTATATGGATACCGTAAGTTGTACACTGTTATATGGAGACTGTAAGTTGTACACTGTTATATGGAGACTGTAAGTTGTACACAATTGCATGGAGACTATAAGTAGTACACAGTTACAGGGGTGCTGTAAGTTGTACACAGTTACAGAGATACTGTATGTTATACTCTGTTATCAAAATGTCAGGCGATGGTGCAACGTCTGTCCCATCTGGGAGATGTCAGATAAAGCCCCAAAGAATTGAAACCGCCCCCCCCCCTCATCCATCCCCAGCAGACACGTTGACTCCTGGGGCAACTTGCCATGTCATGGATCAGAATCTACCTGTAGGGGAAAGGTCTCTTATCTTGAGATAATGACACTTACCTTGACCTAGAATATTAGTTCTGCAGATCATTGCGTTTCTGCGTAACTACATTTCATAAAACATCGCTAGGCTGACAATCAATTCTAGATTTCGGAAATCTAACGGGCAATGTTAGTATGTTATATATAATTCATTCATTCATTCATTCATTCATTCATTCATTCATTCATTCATTCAGTAGCATGTCCTTTGCAGAACCTCGCTCCCATCTTTTGCAGAACCTCGCTCCCATATCAACCTTCCGGAAAACTTCTCGATCACAAGCAAGATAGTCCACGTCCGATACGCTCATCTGGAGATCATCCGCCACACCCTGCACCCATCTTCTCTTTGGCCTTCTATCTTCTTCTCTTTCCAGGCATATACCCTTCCACTATTGTTCTTTCCAAACTTTTACGACGTTTCAAGCTACCAAACCATTTCAATTTTCTTTGCTTTATCGTCTTTAATAGCCAACCTTCTTCAATATTCAAATCTTGTCGTATCGATTCATTTGTTCTTTTCTTTACCCAAGATATTCTTAGAACTCGTCTATAACATTTATATTCAAAGTCATTTATGCGCTGTTCAAACTTGTTTAGTAAGTGTCCATGTCTCACAGACGTATGTTGCAATGGGAAAGAAGCATGCTCTTAAAAATCTAATTTGTGTAGTTCTGTCTGTCCCCCTCCACAATTTGTTCAGTTTTTTGTTTTTTGGTTTTTTTTTTAGTTTCTGAAAAGCAATAGCTATTCGTCTTTTGATTTCCTTTATTGTGTCACCAATGTTTGGTAAGATATTCGAAATTTTCCACCACCTCCAATTGTTCCTTATTAGCATATATTTCTTTCTCGATAATAATTTTATCTGTATGCATTATCTATGTTTTTGCTATGTTAAGATATAAGTTGTGATTTTCACTATTCCTTTGGGTTGAGGTTATTAGTTTTTCTATACCATTCTGTGTTGTGAATAGCAATACTGAATCTTCCGAATTTGTAATGTTAAGAAAACAAAACGAAGGATACTTTTTACACTCATTGAGGCGTTGCCAGCATATAATCCTTTCCCTATATTTTATAGACCAATCAGGTGCAATGTGGCCAAATGCCACATCAGCCGCCTTTTCCTTCAAGTATATTTCCTGGTACATACTTGAGGATGGTCCACCAGGTCATGTTTAAACATCCGCCTCTATGCAGTTTCCAGCCTATGACCACCCTGCAAGTGTGGACGTGTAACGGTGGCCGGACACAAACTGAACTAATGCATTCCAAAAGTCTCATAACTCGTGTGTTCCTTTCACTGCTCCAAAGAAAAAGAGGGTTGTGTACCTTTGTCCCACTCAAAAAAATGTGGTGTCCTTTGCATCTAATATTTTCTTTCTTTGACATGGGAAGTAGTTTGATGATCGCTGCAGATTAACCAATGCAGTCTGGGACTTACTCCACTTGCCCATATCTAACAGTATACGTCTCACTCTTGTGTTCACCAACAAACCTTGCCCATGTCCAACACTATACGCCTCCTGTCTTCACCAACAAACCTTGCCCATGTCCAACACTGTACGCCTCACTCCTGTCTTCACCAACAAACCTTGCCCATGTCCAACACTGTACGCCTTACTCCTGTCTTCACCAACAAACCTTGCCCATGTCCAACACTGTACAACTTACTCCTGTCTTCACCAACAAACCTTGCCCATTCCAACACTGTACCCTTACTCCTGTCTTCACCAACAAACCTTGCCCATTCCAACACTGTACCCTTACTCCTGTCTTCACCAACAAACCTTGCCCATTCCAACACTGTACCCTTACTCCTGTCTTCAACCAACAAACCTTGCCCATGTCCAACACTGTACGCCTCACTCCTGTCTTCACCAACAAACCTTGCCCATGTCCAACACTGTACGCCTCACTCCTGTCTTCACCAACAAACCTTGCCCATGTCCAACACTGTACGCCTCACTCCTGTCTTCACCAACAAACCTTGCCCATGTCCAACACTGTACGTCTCACTTCTGTCTTCACCAACAAACCTTGCCCATGTCCAACACTGTACGCCTTACTCCTGTCTTCCCCAACAAACCTTGCCCATGTCCAACACTGTACACCTTACTCCTGTCTTCACCAACAAACCTTGCCCATGTCCAACACTGTACACCTTACTTCTGTCTCCACCAACAAACCTTGCCCATGTCCAACACTGTACACCTTACTTCTGTCTTCACCAACAAACCTTGTCCTTGTCCAACACTGTACGCCTCACTCCTGTCTTCACCAACAAACCTTGCCCATTCCAACACTGTACCCTTACTCCTGTCTTCACCAACAAACCTTTCCCATTCCAACACTGTACCCTTACTCCTGTCTTCACCAACAAACCTTGCCCATGTCCAGCACTGTACGCCTCACTCCTGTCTTCACCAACAAACCTTGCCCATGTCCAACACTGTACGCCTCACTCCTGTCTTCACCAACAAACCTTGCCCATGTCCAACACTGTACACCTTACTTCTGTCTCCACCAACAAACCTTGCCCATGTCCAACACTGTACACCTTACTTCTGTCTCCACCAACAAACCTTGCCCATTCCAACACTGTACCCTTACTCCTGTCTTCACCAACAAACCTTTCCCATTCCAACACTGTACCCTTACTCCTGTCTTCACCAACAAACCTTGCCCATTCCAACACTGTACCCTTACTCCTGTCTTCACCAACAAACCTTGCCCATGTCCAACACTGTACGCCTCACTCCTGTCTTCACCAACAAACCTTGCCCATGTCCAACACTGTACGCCTCACTCCTGTCTTCACCAACAAACCTTGCCCATGTCCAACACTGTACGTCTCACTCCTGTCTTCATCAACAAACCTTGCCCATGTCCAACACTGTACGCCTTACTCCTGTCTTCCCCAACAAACCTTGCCCATGTCCAACACTGTACACCTTACTCCTGTCTTCACCAACAAACCTTGCCCATGTCCAACACTGTACACCTTACTTCTGTCTCCACCACAAACCTTGCCCATGTCCAACACTGTACACCTTACTTCTGTCTTCACCAACAAACCTTGTCCTTGTCCAACACTGTACGCCTCACTCCTGTCTTCACCAACAAACCTTGCCCATGTCCAACACTGTACGCCTCCTGTCTTCACCAACAAACCTTGCCCATGTCCAACACTGTACGCCTCACTCCTGTCTTCGCCAACAAACCTTGTCCATGTCCAACACTGTACACCTTACTCCTGTCTTCCCCAACAAACCTTGCCCATGTCCAACACTGTACACCTTACTCCTGTCTTCACCAACAAACCTTGCCCATGTCCAACACTGTACACTTTACTTCTGTCTCCACCAACAAACCTTGCCCATGTCCAACACTGTACACCTTACTTCTGTCTTCACCAACAAACCTTGTTCTTGTCCAACACTGTACGCCTCACTCCTGTCTTCACCAACAAACCTTGCCCATGTCCAACACTGTACGCCTCCTGTCTTCACCAACAAACCTTGCCCATGTCCAACACTGTACGCCTCACTCCTGTCTTCGCCAACAAACCTTGTCCATATCCAACACTGTACGCCTCACTCCTGTCTTCACCAACAAACCTTGCCCATGTCTCTGTCCAATATGTTTAATGTAGCCGACACGTCCAGGATGATGAGTCTCTCAGAAAAATATAAAAGAGCATTAAATCAAACAACAAGAGATTGTTAGGTGGGGGAAAAAAATAAAACCTTAACATTGACAGGGATGGAAACAACCTATGGAAACTAATGAAACCTATGAACAACAAAGGACCCAGTAACAAACAAATAATTATTAAATAAGAAAATGCCATGCTTACAGGGGTACAAAGCTGTAAATACATCGATGAAATACAATGATAATGCAAATTATAATGATATCACAGCAGGACAGAAGAAGGCAATCCAAGATAGACCGCCACATCATAGTAATACAGAGACAGAAGAGGAATATATGATGATGAAACTAGAAGAAATAGAACATGCAATGAGTACCCTAAAAATAAAAAAAAATCACAAGGAAAGGATGGAATCACAAATGAAATGCTAATAGGAGTATGTACTAAAGCAAAAAAGAATGTACTAGCAGTCCTAAATAACAGCTGGAAGAGAGGAATAGTCCCACCGGCATGGAAGGAAGCTATACTAATACAAGTCCCATAGAAAGGAAAAGACCTGGAAGAACCACATAGCTACCGACCTATCAATCTACTTAGCTGTATGGGAAAATTACTGGAAAGTATTATCAATGGCAATCTCACATGACATCTGAAAGAAAAATAACTCTTAACTTCATACTAAGTGGTATTAATAAAGTATAGATCCACTGAAGATCAAATAACTTATACAGCTCAGGAAATAGTGAATGCCTTCAAAGAGAAAAAGCACACACTAGTGGTCTGGATAGATTTAGAAAAAAGCATTTGATAAAGTATGAAAGGAAGGACTGAAAGTAAAACTGCAAAAAATGCATGTTTGTGGGAAAATGTTCACATGGATCAGCCACTACCTTGAGAACAGAACTGCCAGGTCAAAAGTACAAGGACAAACAAGCAAAATGATGCTGTTGGAGCAAGGTGTCCCCCAAGGATGAGTTCTTTCACCAACATTATTCCTAGCATATATAAATGACATCACGGAAAATTTTTCAGCCACAGTACACACATCTTCCTTTCTAGATGACCTAACCACTGTTGTATCACTCCTCCCACCACTGTTGTATCACTCCTCCTATCACTGTTGTTTCACTCCTACTATCACTGTTGTTTCACTCCTCCCATCACTGTTGTTTCACTCCTCCCATCACTGTTGTTTCACTCCTCCCATCACTGTTGTTTCACTCCTCCTATCACTGTTGTATCACTCCTCCCACCACTGATGTATCACTCCTCCCACCACTGTTGTATCACTCCTCCTATCACTGTTGTTTCACTCCTCCTATCTCTGTTGTTTCACTCCTCCTATCACTGTTGTTTCACTCCTCCCATCATTGTTGTTTCACTCCTCCCATCACTGTTGTTTCACTCCTCCCATCACTGTTGTTTCACTCCTCCCATCACTGTTGTTTCACTCCTCCCATCACTGTTGTTTCACTCCTCCTATCACTGTTGTATCACTCCTCCCACCACTGATGTATCACTCCTCCCACCACTGTTGTATCACTCCTCCTATCACTGTTGTTTCACTCCTCCTATCTCTGTTGTTTCACTCCTCCTATCACTGTTGTTTCACTCCTCCCATCATTGTTGTTTCACTCCTCCCATCACTGTTGTTTCACTCCTCCTATCACTGTTGTTTCACTCCTCCTATAACTGTTGTTTCACTCCTCCCATCACTGTTGTTTCACTCCTCCCATCACTGTTGTTTCACTCCTACCATCACTGTTGTTTCACTCCTCCCATCACTGTTGTTTCACTCCTACTATCACTGTTGTTTCACTCCTCCCATCACTGTTGTTTCACTCCTCCCATCACTGTTGTTTCACTCCTCCCATTACTGTTGTTTCACTCCTCCCATCACTGTTGTTTCACTCCTACCATCACTGTTGTTTCACTCCCCCCACATCTGTTGTTTCACTCATCCCATCACTGTTGTTTCACTCCCCCCACATCTGTTGTTTCACTCATCCCATCACTGTTGTTTCACTCCTCCTATCACTGTTGTTTCACTCCTCCCATCACTGTTGTTTAACTCCTCCTATCACTGTTGTTTCACTCCTCCAATCACTGTTGTTTCACTCCTCCCATCACTGTTGTTTCACTCCTCCCATCACTGTTGTTTCACTCCTCCCATCACTGTTGTTTCACTCCTCCCATCACTGTTGTTTCACTCCTCCCATCACTGTTGTTTCACTCCTCCCATCACTGTTGTTTCACTCCTCCCATCACTGTTGTTTCACTACTCCCATCACTGTTGTTTCACTCCTCCCATCACTGTTGTTTCACTCCTCCCATCACTGTTGTTTCACTCCTCCCATTACTGTTGTTTCACTCCTCCCATCACTGTTGTTTCACTCCTCCTATCACTGTTGTTTCACTCCTCCCATTACTGTTGTTTCACTCCTCCTATCACTGTTGTTTCACTCCTCCCATCACTGTTGTTTCACTCCTCCCACCACTGTTGTTTCACTCCTCCCATCACTGTTGTTTCACTCCTCCTATCACTGTTGTTTCACTCCTCCCATCACGGTTGTTTCACTCCTCCTATCACTGTTGTTTCACTCCTCCAATCACTGTTGTTTCACTCCTCCCATCACTGTTGTTTCACTCCTCCCATCACTGTTGTTTCACTCCTCCGATCACTGTTGTTTCACTCCTCCCATCACTGTTGTTTCACTCCTCCTATCACTGTTGTTTCACTCCTCCCAACACTGTTGTTTCACTCCTCCCAACACTGTTGTTTCACTCCTCCCATCACTGTTGTTTCACTCCTCCTATCACTGTTGTTTCACTCCTCCCATCATTGTTGTTTCACTCCTCCCATCACTGTTGTTTCACTCCTCCCATCACTGTTGTTTCACTCCTCCCAACACTGTTGTTTCACTCCTCCCAACACTGTTGTTTGACTCCTCCCACCACAGCTATTTCACTCCTCCTATCACTGTTGTTTCACTCCTCCCATCACTATTGTTTCATTCCTCCCATCACTGTTATTTCACTCCTCCTACCACAGTTGTTTGAACCTCCCACCACTGTTGTTTCACTCCTCTCTCCACAGTTGTTTGACCCCTCCCATCTCTGGTATTTCACTCCTCCTACCACAGTTGTTTGACCCTCCCACCACTGTTGTTTCATTCCTCCCATCACTGTTATTTCACTTCTCCTACCACTGTTGTTTGAACCTCCCACCACTGCTATGTCACTCCTCCCACCACTGTTGTTTGAACCTCCCACAACTGCTATTTCACTCCTCCCATCACTGTTGTTTGAACTTCCCACCACTGCTATGTCACTCCTCCCACCACTGTTGTTTGAACCTCCCACCACTGCTATTTCACTCCTCCCATCACTGTTGTTTGAACCTCCCACCACTGCTATTTCACTCCTCCCACCACTGTTGTTTGAACCTCCCACCACTGCTATTTCACTCCTCCCATCACTGTTATTTCACTCCTCCTACCACTGTTGTTTGAACCTCCCACCACAGTTGTTGCACTCCTCTCTCCACAGTTGTTTGACTCATCCCATCACTGTTATTTCACTCCTCCTACCATTGTTGTTTGAACCTCCCACCACTGCTGTTTCACTCCTCCCACAACTGTTGTTTGACTCCTCCCACCGCTGTTGTTTGACCCCTCCAACAACTGTTGTTTGACTCCTCCCATCACGGTTGTTTCACTTCTCTCACCACTGTTGTTTCCCTCCTCCCACCACTGTTGTTTGACTCCTCCCACCACTGCTGTTCACTCCTCCGAACACTGTTGTTTCCCTCCTCCCACCACTGTTGTATCACTCCTCCCACCACTGTTGTTTCACTCCTCCCACCATTGTTGTTTCACTCCTCTCACCATTGTTGTTTGACTCCTCCCACCATTGTTGTTTGACTCCTCCCACCACTGTTGTTTGAACCTCCCACCACTGCTGTTTCGCTCCTCCCACCACTGTTGTTTGAACCTCCCACCACTGCTATATCACTCCTCCCATAACTGTTGTTTGAACCTCCCACCACTGCTATTTCACTCCTTCCACCACTGTTGTTTGAACCTCCCACCACTGCTATTTCACTCCTCCCATAACTGTTGTTTGAACCTCCCACCACTGCTATTTCACTCCTCCCACCACTGTTGTTTGAACCTCCCACCACTGCTATTTCACTCCTCCCATCACTGTTATTTCACTCCTCCTACCACTGTTGTTTGAACCTCCCACGACAGTTGTTTCACTCCTCTCTCCACAGTTGTTTGACTCCTCCCATCACTGTTATTTCACTCCTCCTACCACTGTTGTTTGAACCTCCCACCACAGTTGTTTCACTCCTCTCTCCACAGTTGTTTGACTCCTCCCATCACTGTTATTTCACTCCTCCTACCACTGTTGTTTGAACCTCCCACCACTGCTGTTTCACTCCTCCCACCACTGTTGTTTGACTCCTCCCACCACTGTTGTTTGACTCCTCCCATCACTGTTGTTTGAACCTCCCACCACTGTTGTTTCACTCCTCCCACCACTGTTGTTTGACTCCTCCCACCACTGCTGTTTCACTCCTCCCACCACTGTTGTTTCACTCCTCCCACCACTGTTGTTTCACCTCCCACCACTGTTGTTCACTCCTCCCACCACTGTTGTTTGACTCCTCCCATCACTGTTGTTTCACTCCTCCCACCACTGTTGTTTCACTCCTCCCACCACTGTTGTTCACTCCTCCACACTGTTGTTTCACTCCTCCCACACTGTTGTTTCACCCCCTCCACACACTGTTGTTTCACTCCTCCCATCATTGTTGTTTCACTCCTCCTATCACTGTTGTTTCACTCCTCCCATCACTGTTGTTTCACTCCTCCCATCACTGTTGTTTCACTCCTACCATCACTGTTGTTTCACTCCTCCCATCACTGTTGTTTCACTCCTACTATCACTGTTGTTTCACTCCTCCCATCACTGTTGTTTCACTCCTCCCATCACTGTTGTTTCACTCCTCCCATTACTGTTGTTTCACTCCTCCCATCAATGTTGTTTCACTCCTACCATCACTGTTGTTTCACTCCTCCCACATCTGTTGTTTCACTCATCCCATCACTGTTGTTTCACTCCTCCTATCACTGTTGTTTCACTCCTCCCATCACTGTTGTTTCACTCCTCCCATCACTGTTGTTTCACTCCTCCCATCACTGTTGTTTCACTCCTCCCATCACTGTTGTTTCACTCCTCCCATCACTGTTGTTTCACTCCTCCCATCCCTGTTGTTTCACTCCTCCTATCACTGTTGTTTCACTCCTCCCATCACTGTTGTTTCACTCCTCCCATCACTGTTGTTTCACTCCTCCCATCACTGTTGTTTCACTCCTCCCATCACTGTTGTTTCACTCCTCCTATCACTGTTGTTTCACTCCTCCTATCACTGTTGTTTCACTCCTCCCATCACTGTTGTTTCACTCCTCCCATCACTATTGTTTCATTCCTCCCATCACTGTTGTTTCACTCCTCCTATCACTGTTGTTTCACTCCTCCCATCACTGTTGTTTCACTCCTCCCACCACTGTTGTTTCACTCCTCCCATCACTGTTGTTTCACTCCTCCCACCACTGTTGTTTCACTCCTCCCATCACTGTTGTTTCACTCCTCCTATTACTGTTGTTTCACTCCTCCCATCACGGTTGTTTCACTCCTCCTATCACTGTTGTTTCACTCCTCCAATCACTGTTGTTTCACTCCTCCCATCACTGTTGTTTCACATCTCCCATCACTGTTTTTTCACTCCTTCTATCAATGTTGTTTCACTCCTCCCATCACTGTTGTTTCACTCCTCCCATCACTGTTGTTTCACTCCTCCCATCACTGTTGTTTCACTCCTCCCATCACTGTTGTTTGACTCCTCCTATCACTGTTGTTTCACTCCTCCCAACACTGATGTTTCACTCCTCCCAACACTGTTGTTTCACTCCTCCCATCACTGTTGTTTCACTCCTCCCATCATTGTTGTTTCACTCCTCCCATCATTGTTGTTTCACTCCTCCCATCACTGTTGTTTCACTCCTCCCAACACTGTTGTTTCACTCCTCCCAACACTGTTGTTTGACTCCTCCCACCACAGCTATTTCACTCCTCCTATCACTGTTGTTTCACTCCTCCCATCACTATTGTTTCATTCCTCCCATCACTGTTATTTCACTCCTCCTACCACAGTTGTTTGAAACTCCCACCACTGTTATTTCACTCCTCTCTCCACAGTTGTTTGACCACTCCCATATCTGGTATTTCACTCCTCCTACCACAGTTGTTTGACCCTCCCACCACTGTTGTTTCACTCCTCCCATCACTGTTATTTCACTCCTCTCACCATTGTTGTTTGACTCCTCCCACCATTGTAGTTTGACTCCTCCCACCACTGTTGTTTGAACCTCCCACCACTGCTGTTTCACTCCTCCCACCACTGTTGTTTGAACCTCCCACCACTGCTATTTCACTCCTCCCATAACTGTTGTTTGAACCTCCCACCACTGCTATTTCACTCCTCCCACCACTGTTGTTTGAACCTCCCACCACTGCTATTTCACTCCTCCCATAACTGTTGTTTGAACCTCCCACCACTGCTATTTCACTCCTCCCACCACTGTTGTTTGAACCTCCCACCACTGCTATTTCACTCCTCCCATCACTGTTATTTCACTCCTCCTACCACTGTTGTTTGAACCTCCCACCACAGCTGTTTCACTCCTCTCTCCACAGTTGTTTGACCCCTCCCATCACTGTTATTTCACTCCTCCTACCATTGTTGTTTGAACCCCCCACCACAGTTGTTTCACTCCTCTCTCCACAGTTGTTTGACTCCTCCCATCACTGTTATTTCACTCCTCCTACCACTGTTGTTTGAACCTCCCACCGCAGTTGTTTCACTCCTCTCTCCACAGTTGTTTGACTCCTCCCATCACTGTTATTTCACTCCTCCTACCACTGTTGTTTGAACCTCCCACCACTGCTGTTTCACTCCTCCCACCACTGTTGTTTGACTCCTCCCACCGCTGTTGTTTGACCCCTCCAACAACTGTTGTTTGACTCCTCCCATCACTGTTGTTTCACTTCTCTCACCACTGTTGTTTCCCTCCTCCCACCACTGTTGTTTGACTCCTCCCACCACAGCTGTTCACTCCTCCCACCACTGTTGTTTCCCTCCTCCCACCACTGTTGTATCACTCCTCCCACCACTGATGTATCACTCCTCCCACCACTGTTGTATCACTCCTCCTATCACTGTTGTTTCACTCCTCCCACCACTGTTGTATCACTCCTCCTATCACTGTTGTTTCACTCCTCCTATCACTGTTGTTTCACTCCTCCCATCACTGTTGTTTCACTCCTCCCATCACTGTTGTTTCACTCCTCCTATCACTGTTGTTTCACTCCTCCCATCACTGTTGTTTCACTCCTCCTATCACTGTTGTTTCACTCCTCCCATCACTGTTGTTTCACTCCTCCCATCACTGTTGTTTCACTCCTCCTATCACTGTTGTATCACTCCTCCCACCACTGATGTATCACTCCTCCCACCACTGTTGTATCACTCCTCCTATCACGGTTGTTTCACTCCTCCTATCTCTGTTGTTTCACTCCTCCTATCACTGTTGTTTCACTCCTCCCATCATTGTTGTTTCACTCCTCCCATCACTGTTGTTTCACTCCTCCTATCACTGTTGTTTCACTCCTCCTATCACTGTTGTTTCACGCCTCCCATCACTGTTGTTTCACTCCTCCCATAACTGTTGGTTCACTCCTCCCATCACTGTTGTTTCACTTCTACCATCACTGTTGTTTCACTCCTCCCATCACTGTTGTTTCACTCCTACTATCACTGTTGTTTCACTCCTCCCATCACTGTTGTTTCACTCCTCCCATCACTGTTGTTTCACTCCTCCCATTACTGTTGTTTCACTCCTCCCATCAATGTTGTTTCACTCCTACCATCACTGTTGTTTCACTCCTCCCACATCTGTTGTTTCACTCATCCCATCACTGTTGTTTCACTCCTCCTATCACTGTTGTTTCACTCCTCCCATCACTGTTGTTTCACTCCTCCCATCACTGTTGTTTCACTCCTCCCATCACTGTTGTTTCACTCCTCCCATCACTGTTGTTTCACTCCTCCCATCACTGTTGTTTCACTCCTCCCATCCCTGTTGTTTCACTCCTCCCATCACTGTTGTTTCACTCCTCCCATCACTGTTGTTTCACTCCTCCCATCACTGTTGTTTCACTCCTCCCATCACTGTTGTTTCACTCCTCCTATCACTGTTGTTTCACTCCTCCTATCACTGTTGTTTCACTCCTCCCATCTCTGTTGTTTCACTCCTCCCATCACTATTGTTTCATTCCTCCCATCACTGTTGTTTCACTCCTCCTATCACTGTTGTTTCACTCCTCCCATCACTGTTGTTTCACTCCTCCCACCACTGTTGTTTCACTCCTCCCATCACTGTTGTTTCACTCCTCCTATTACTGTTGTTTCACTCCTCCCATCACGGTTGTTTCACTCCTCCTATCACTGTTGTTTCACTCCTCCAATCACTGTTGTTTCACTCCTCCCATCACTGTTGTTTCACATCTCCCATCACTGTTTTTTCACTCCTTCTATCACTGTTGTTTCACTCCTCCCATCACTGTTGTTTCACTCCTCCCATCACTGTTGTTTCACTCCTCCCATCACTGTTGTTTCACTCCTCCCATCACTGTTGTTTGACTCCTCCTATCACTGTTGTTTCACTCCTCCCAACACTGATGTTTCACTCCTCCCAACACTGTTGTTTCACTCCTCCCATCACTGTTGTTTCACTCCTCCCATCATTGTTGTTTCACTCCTCCCATCATTGTTGTTTCACTCCTCCCATCACTGTTGTTTCACTCCTCCCAACACTGTTGTTTCACTCCTCCCAACACTGTTGTTTGACTCCTCCCACCACAGCTATTTCACTCCTCCTATCACTGTTGTTTCACTCCTCCCATTACTATTGTTTCATTCCTCCCATCACTGTTATTTCACTCCTCCTACCACAGTTGTTTGAACCTCCCACCACTGTTGTTTCACTCCTCTCTCCACAGTTGTTTGACCCCTCCCATCTCTGGTATTTCACTCCTCCTACCACAGTTGTTTGACCCTCCCACCACTGTTGTTTCACTCCTCCCATCACTGTTATTTCACTTCTCCTACCACTGTTGTTTGAACATCCCACCACTGCTATTTCATTCCTCCCACCACTGTTGTTTGAACCTCCCACAACTGCTATTTCACTCCTCCCATCACTGTTGTTTGAACTTGCCACCACTGCTATTTCACTCCTCCCACCACTGTTGTTTGAACCTCCCACCACTGCTATTTCACTCCTCCCATCACTGTTGTTTGAACCTCCCACCACTGCTATTTCACTCCTCCCACCACTGTTGTTTGAACCTCCCACCACTGCTATTTCACTCCTCCCATCACTGTTATTTCACTCCTCCTACCACTGTTGTTTGAACCTCCCACCACAGTTGTTGCACTCCTCTCTCCACAGTTGTTTGACTCCTCCCATCACTGTTATTTCACTCCTCCTACCATTGTTGTTTGAACCTCCCACCACTGCTGTTTCACTCCTCCCACAACTGTTGTTTGACTCCTCCCACCGCTGTTGTTTGACCCCTCCAACAACTGTTGTTTGACTCCTCCCATCACGGTTGTTTCACTTCTCTCACCACTGTTGTTTCCCTTCTCCCACCACTGTTGTTTGACTCCTCCCACCACTGCTGTTCACTCCTCCCACCACTGTTGTTTCCCTCCTCCCACCACTGTTGTATCACTCCTCCCACCACTGTTGTTTCACTCCTCCCACCACTGTTGTTTGACTCCTCCCACCATTGTTGTTTGACTCCTCCCACCATTGTTGTTTGACTCCTCCCACCACTGTTGTTTGAACCTCCCACCACTGCTATTTCACTCCTCCCACCACTTTTGTTTGAACCTCCCACCACTGCTATTTCACTCCTCCCATCACTGTTATTTCACTCCTCCTACCACTGTTGTTTGAACCTCCCACCACAGCTGTTTCACTCCTCTCTCCACAGTTGTTTGACCCCTCCCATCACTGTTATTTCACTCCTCCTACCACTGTTGTTTGAACCTCCCACCACAGTTGTTTCACTCCTCTCTCCACAGTTGTTTGACTCCTCCCATCACTGTTATTTCACTCCTCCTACCACTGTTGTTTGAACCTCCCACCACAGTTGTTTCACTCCTCTCTCCACAGTTGTTTGACTCCTCCCATCACTGTTATTTCACTCCTCCTGCCACTGTTGTTTGAACCTCCCACCACTGCTGTTTCACTCCTCCCACCACTGTTGTTTGACTCCTCCCACCGCTGTTGTTTGACCCCTCCAACAACTGTTGTTTGACTCCTCCCATCACTGTTGTTTCACTTCTCTCACCACTGTTGTTTCCCTCCTCCCACCACTGTTGTTTGACTCCTCCCACCACTGCTGTTCACTCCTCCCACCACTGTTGTTTCCCTCCTCCCACCACTGTTGTATCACTCCTCCCACCACTGTTGTTTCACTCCTCCCACCACTGTTGTTTCACTCCTCCCACCATTGTTGTGTGACTCCTCCCACCATTGTTGTTTGACTCCTCCCACCAGTTGTTGTTTGACTCCTCCCACCATTGTTGTTTGGCTCCTCCCATCACTGTTGGTTCATCGTGACGTTTCATGTGTCCAGATATTTCAATTTCTGAGACATGATGCTCTTTTTATGAGACGGTTGTCTTCGATGTTCACATTTTCAGAACGTCAATAAGTGTCAAGTTATCGGTCCACGATATTGTAAGAACTATTTTTTTGTATTGAAATTTCAAACGACTACGTTACTTTCTTTAGAGATTGAGAAATGGGCCATGCCAGGTATGCATGTTTTGCCAAAGGAACCATTTCTGTTCCACGCACTTTTTACGTTAATTTGTAAGCTCGTGGGTTTTGGGGCCAGGACAAGACTTCTAATCCCTCGCGCTATGTGACAGGAGGATCGTGTCATCTGCATATCTGAGCTCTGGGATTGGATTTCCACCAGTTATAAATGTTTTAAAAAAAATTGTCTGTGGTATCTCCATTTTAGAAGTTTATCATTACGTTTTCGTCATAGATGTTAAACGGTACAGTTACCAATACAGTACGGTCCCGCTACACGTCAAAACCCGTTTCATGTTTCACCAGCATTTCTGACAGCTGCTTGTTTTTCATATAGTTTTTTTTTTTTTTGGCTCGCTTTGAACTCAAGCATAGTACATACACGTACATTGGACTGATTTTTGCGTTTAGTTTAAATTCCCTTATTACCACTGTCCCTTATCATCAGGCGACCCCACTCCGATGTCTGATATACTTGTAATTTACGTTTCCAAGTCAAGAACTAGAAGTCAACATATTAGTCCAACTGACCAGTGTAGGGGTTGAACCCGCTACCTGGGCATCAGCAAACCGGAAGTTTAAGAACGAGGGCTTTTGTCCATCTGCCCGTGTTGATCTCAATGACTCTGTTATGTGTATCAAATATACTGGAAAACCCTTGTCTCTCACGCCGTTCTAAGGTTTCTGAAAATTTAGGGATAGATCAAAGGAAATATAAAAGCGTAGAGAATAATACACACTATTTCTCGATTGAAAGTTGTTTCTTACTGACAGGATTACAGTAACAACAATTTAATACTATCACTTGATAACCTCACAGATTGCCTCAGTCCCCGTGGGAGATGTGCGTTGCACGGCTTAATGCTGCACGAATATCTGAACCTGGGGAAAACTGGTCCTCCCAGCTTCGCATGCATGGCTTAATGATGTCTTCATAAGATGATTACCCGGTCCGGGAGACACGTGACCTCACGTGTCCGTGACATGCGCACAAGCCAGAGGTCATGTTTGGTGCAGCCTCGGGGGCAGGGTGGCCGGCGCCAGGTCCCATTAACCTGATGGTGGCGATGATCTTTCTCAGCTGCTGCAGCCGAGCCCCCGGGCGGTCAGTAGCCATTCCCTGCTTGAGATGAGGTGTATGTTGCTTTGTCAGTCTGTTACAGGATAGTGTATGGTGTCAGACTGGTCGACGATCTCACAGACAGACAGACAGACAGACAGACAGACAGACAGACAGATAAACGGACGGACGGACATACAGACGAAAGGGCGGATGGATGGATGGATGGATGGATGGATGGATGGATGGATGGATGGATGGATGGATGGATGGATGGATGGATGGACGAACGGACGGACGGACTGGTGGACGGGTGGATGGGTGGATGGTTGGATCGAACGATCGACGGACGAACGAACGGACGGCCGGATGGATGAATGGATGGATGGATATATGGATGGATGGATTGATGGATGAAGTGTATAGGTAGGTCTGGATTAAACCACATAAGAGACGACTATGCGCATAGAAATGTCCCGATAAGAAAACTATTAACCAGACTGACTCATTTGCAAGTGTGTAGCCGACTGGCGAGAGCGATTTTGCTTCTCCACATCTTGTGATCTCCAGTATCTTGTGTCAGTTTATGTGCTGACACTTTTCCATGCCATGACACTAACGTGTCAAGAATCATATCTCGATGTCTTCCTCTATTTTTCTTTTCACAATTTTCTTCCACTTGCCACAACATTAACTTTTTGTATTGTCATAAATTCACCAAACATGACTGCCTCCTTGTTTCTATAGGATTTTAATTATGTTTCGAATTCAATGTCTTCTTCATTTTCAGATCACATGTACTTCACCCTTCATTATGGCTACTAAGAAAAGAAAAGTGGACGCCGAGTGTCGCGTTTTCAATGAAGAATGGGGAGTAAAGTACTTCTTTGTGGAAACAAAGGACCAGAAAACCAGTTGCGTAATATGCAGCGTAAGTGTTGCCGTTTTAAAATAGTACAGTCATCGGCGTCACTACGAAACAAAACTTCTATCAACATATTCAAAGATTTCTGGAAAGTTACGCTCTGAGAAATATGAGTCCATGAAACGTGGTTTAGAAGCACAAAGAGATCTCTTCACGAGCAAGTTTGCTGAAAATGAATCTGTCACTCGTACATGTTACAAAATAGTGCATAAGATAGCAGAACAAAGAAAACCGTTTACTGATGACAACTTCATCAAAGAGCGTATGATGGAAGCAGCAAATGATTCGTGTCCTGAGAAAGCCGATTTGTTTGGAACTATCAGCCTTTCGGCAAGTTCAGTTGTGCGAAGAACAGAAGAACTTGGAGAGAACATAGTGCTACAGATACGAGAGAAAGCTAGGAGCTTTTTATGGTATTCCCTGGCGCTGGATGATTCTACTGATTTCTCGAGTATGTCACAACTTCTCGTGTTCATTCGTGGTGTCAATTTGGACTTTCAGATAACTGAAGAGTTGGCATCCGTTTGCAGCATGCATGGAACAACAACTGGAAAAGACATTTTCATGGAAGTGCAAAATGTTTTTCAAGACTATAACCTTTGAAACAACTTATTTCTGTGAGAAACATTTTCAAAAATGAAGTAAGTGAAGTCAACACATCGAACGAGATTGACTGATGAACATTTGAAAGCAATTCTCTTGATTGGATGTATCAATTCCAAACCACACATTGGTGATATCTAGAAAGCCAAATATCAGTTTCACAAATTTCACTAACCTTTTCTGCTGATTAGATTGTCAGATTTGAATATGTGCACATAAGATCTGTTGTAACTATCTTTTTGCTAACGTCGCCTTCTTTGATAGCTTTTTTAGTAAATAAATATGTTGATTGTATTTGTTTTTGTTTGTTTGTTTGTTGTTTTTTTTGTGTGCATTGCACGCCACTCACCCATGATTAACTTAGTTTTTCTTTTTTTTTTTTTTTTTACCACAGCTTTCGTTTTGGCTTCCAAGTATTGTTAAAGTTAGTTGTATATTCTTTACAGGAAGTTTGCAGTCAACACCAGCATTTGTTGATGTTGTTGATGTCTTGGCAAGTTTATGTTCAGTAGCTTGCCATTGATTTCTGCACGACCAGCACCCATACCATTGCGTAAAAAACCAGCGCAACGCGGTCTTCTGCCAAATCCCGCGCAGTTGTGTTTCGAACCCGGGTATACGGGATTACGAACCGCGTCCGCAAGACCCTCGCCACTGAGCCCGGTGCAAGTATTGTACAGCGCTTGTCATTTTGTCAGTTATCATACCCGCCGGGAAAAAAAGTGTGGTGACCTCTGGTCTAGAGAAGGCGGCAGCAGGGAGTGGTCAGAGAATCTGGTTGACAGTCGTCACTCAGAGGTAAAGCAAGACGGACATAGAAACATATTGGAACATGCACCATTAGTATTGGAACCCTGCGCTGGCTATTGAAATTGATGACTGAGAGCTTATGGGAATGCCCCGGGTGCAATGATGTCCGTCCGTGACTCAACACAACTCAACTCTTAATAGGCTTATATTGTCCTGCTTCACTATCAATCTTCATGGCAGCTTGTTGTTTCCAATATATGTTTCTTATAAGTCTAATGTATTTCTCGTCAATTTGTAGATCTTCAAGCATCTTCATCATGTTGACACATCTTACTTTATCGAAAAAACAATTGCCAGATCTAATTTTACGTACAGTGCAAAGCGAGGTATTTTATGCAACATTTGTTACCAGCGTGTTGTAGCTTCTAAGACCGGGACTGTGAAATGCCCAGCCGGTATCTCTGAACATCCAGCAATGGCGTCCATTTTTACAAGTTTGATTCCCTATCATTAACATATTTGCATTTCATCTCTCAAGTCACGTGTCCAGCACGCGACATTGATCGCAGGCTGGGGGGTGTAGGCTTCCCTGGGACACGTGGGCGTAGGGCCATCATCTCCGTGTGGCACAGGAAGCCTTGGTAGTCCGTGTGTCTTAAAATGAATCCCCAAGGACATCTCCCTGGACGGCTGCAGATCACGTGACAAGCGTGTCCTAGACAAGGTATCGCGTGCTGTGCCTCAACCTCGCTCAGTCGCCACGTGACCGGAGGAGTAATCTGGAAATGTGCCGCTCATCGCTGCCTAAAATGGCACAATACCTCCAGTGATCTTTACACAAGCCTCGTATCAACACCTTTTGTTACTCACCCCATTGGACGCACAGCATCCCATAATATCAGAAATGTTCGAAGCCTAGAACATAAAAGTGGACCTTACATGCTAATAAACCCGAAGCAGGCGTTGTAGAATGGCAGAATGCCTACCTGATTAGCTTCACCAGCACGGCATCGCCACGACACTTGCACTAGGGACAGATTGTCCCTGATGGCTGCACCAACGAGGAACGGTTATGCATTTTTTATATACCCACCTGTGCTCACACCGGCGCGTGCATCGCTTTAATAACCCGTGCTGGCTGGCGGTTTTATTTGTTCACTGCATTATGGAGTCTATGAAAGAAGAAGTTAGTCAATAAATCTTTTCAGCAAACATTACAAACGGCAAGGTTCTTGATGTCTTCAATGGCAGACAACATCGATTGATCCCATGGCTGTGATGTTTGTTTCATTATGTAGGCGGCTTATGGGCCGTCTGCATCTTCTCACATTACCTTGCACTGGTTTAAAGGCTGGTGTTCGAGACCACGCAAAGCATCCGCCTGGCGTCTGGTCAGTGCAACAAGGCAGTACACATTGCGTGACCGCGCCCACACAAAGACCGTGATAGAAGTCGGATCCACATCCCAGGATCACCGTATTTAAATATCAAGACATCCGAAGGTCACCATATTAAAATATAAACACCCCACTATCGCCATATTCAAATATCAAGACATCCGAAGGTCACCATATTAAAATATAAACACCCCACTATCACCATATTCAAATATCAGGACATCCCAATATCACCATATTCGAATACACAGACATCCCACTATCACCATATTTAAATATCAAGACATCCCAGGGTCGCCGTATTCAAATATCAAGACATTCACAGTTCACCACATTAAAATATCAAGATATTCAAAGGTCACCACATTCAGATATCAATATATTCAAAGATCACCGTATTCAAATATCAAGATATCAAAAGGTTGCCGTATTCAAATATCAAGATATCTAAATGTCACCATATTTAAATATCAATATATCCAAAGGTCACCATATTCAAATATCAAAATACTTAAAGGTCACAATATTCAAATATCAAGACATCCGAAGGTCACCACATTAAAATATCAAGACAGCAGGAAGACTTAACTTCCCTGTGACATAAACATGCGCGCGCGCACTCATACACGCACTCATTCAATATCTCAACTCGGTCAACGCTGGGTGAACTAATTCACAATTGGCAACGAATGAATCATCACGGCGAGCAATGGGCGGACAGAAGTGTCGACTCACGACACAACAGGCTGTGGTGTTGTTGGCACATAGTGAGCACATCACTGTCTCCTGCATGACTCCATAGAACTGGAACTCAGGGCTTTTGTTTTGTCAACCCGCAAGAGTGCGGAAGTCAACTTATTGTTGAGGCAACAATGGGGCAAGTCAACTGCACACACACACGACGGAGTAACATTGTAAGGGAGATAATTAACATAGGGGCGACAACAAAGACATTTATTTGAAAGTCTTAACAAATGCAGCTTCTCTTTTCTTTAACAGATAAGAAAGCTAATTTTGCTTAACAGATAAGAAATGTAGTTTTTAATGATCAGATAAGAAATATAATTTTCATTAGCTGATAAATTTAGTTTTCGTTGAACAGATAAGGAACATAGTTTTTATTTGACAGAAAACAAACTTCGTTTTGCATGTGAAGATATGAGATAATCGGAAGTCGTACGTCGATAGCAGGACAACTATTATATATATATATATATATATATATATATATATATATATATATATATATATATATATATATATATATATATATATATATATATATATATATTAATTATACATGCTGCAGCTGCGCTCTTCGCTGTGACGTCTTTGCAGCTTTTTGTTTAAAAAGTTGGATATCCCTTACAGGAAGTTGCCATCAACACCAGCATTTCTCAGCTGTTGTTGATGTTCTTGGCAAGTGTCGTGTCTTCCTTTAAAGTGTCGTCCCTGGAGTGGGGGGAGTCAACACCCACATTATAATTTTTTTTCCCTTATCAATATCCTGGAGAATCCACCAGCTTCCGTCCAACACACTCCATCAGCCCGTGGACACCTTTTCCTATCACTCTCTCACTGTCGTACTATGCCCCCTCTCATACTTCCCCAACGCAACATACTCAACAACTCTTGCTTCTAAAAATTAATAAAGATTAATTTATTAAAAGAAAAGTGTAACGTATATGAGACGTGTCTGTGAAGAAAATGTGTGTCGTGTATTCTGATGCAAATATATAGGTCAGCCTTCAAAGTTCAGGATCAGAGTCCACTCATCATGGCAAGGATTACACGACATCACACGAGTCAGTACAATAGACCTCACCAATTGCCGCTTCTTTTCCGCCAGACTTGTTATCCTCCATGAACCTTGATAACCATGAAATCTGAGTCCCATTCGAAACTACAGTCCGGGAACACTATTAATGTTTGTTCCTAACAAAAACTGTTCCTAATAGTTTGTAGAAAACTGAGATCTCATAATTCCTGCACAGTAAAAAAAAACAATAGAACACTGTCCCATGAACATGGCGTTTGTCCTTCTTGCGAAATGTTCTATGGATTTCCTTATTTTCTCGTTATTGTCTTAACGTTATAATGTTCTTGATATGTGGAACAACTACACTTAAATGTTATCTTTCCTCCAATGTGAACCTCAATCACTATTGGTGTGTTAAAGACTGGTATGACCTACAACTCATTCGGTACTTATCCTGTAGGATACTTCTATCATTCAGCTCCCCTGAGCAATGTTGATCATCTTCCTCTAGCATAGGCTCATTGATAAAGTTGCGGGCCAATCTTCCTGCGCCAAAACTTTATCCGGGATCGGATTTTTCAATGGATTCCTGTGTTCTTCATCCCGACCAGAGGGAACCTGTAAAATATATAATACAGCGGGTGATAGCCTCTCCGTCACTGATCTCTATTAGATGATCGTGGCCATTGGCCCTTGCTCAGCAAAATACAATGAACCTAACTCTGTCAGGGACAGATGAACTGAACACATAGGCTTTTCATCAGGCCAAGACAAGAAGAAAAAAAAAAAAACCAACAGCGTGCGGAACCCCCCCCCCCCCCCTCCCCACCAGGGAGCACCCACTGGAAGATCCCAATTATTGCCCATTACTCAATTCTCAACTAGTAGAGCTTATCAACACTACACTAATCTATTTTCAACTAACAGAGCCAAGTATCACTTCCCTACTCTAGCTAGTTTTCCACTAACAGTGCTAATCATCACACTCTAGTTTTAACAAGGCTACAGCCTATATTAATTAGAACTAATTATAATAGGTTCTACCTTAGGCAACACCGCAGTTAGATCAAATTACATCTACTCTTGCCATGACAGGCACGTGTAAAATTAAATTAACTCAATTCGCACACGGTAGACATATTTCCAATCAGAACCGCAGTGCCGGAGCACGTCCGCCTTAATCAACGGTTTTAGTTCAACTCCCTTCTCCAATCATGGTTTTTGGCAAACACCTAAAATTGGTCACGTGACGTGGTTGATGTCCTGCAGGTGTTATTTGGGCATATCATCCATTGTCAAGAATCTATCCTCCCTGGCTTAGTCACTGTCAGAGTTGTCATCACTTGTTTTGACATCCCCAACAAGCTAGCGAGTTACTGTATGATCCCAACAACAGTTTCCACAACAAACCGCCAATCTTCTTGATGTCCGGAAACTCTAAATGACAGACGGACTGTTTTCTTCCGAGCTGAGTACTTCCGCTTTCAATCCGACCTGTTTATAAACTATCAAAGTGGTGTATTGAGTCATCTCACTCACTTCCCCTACACATCTGCAGCTGTTAACTTTGCCCGACCTGTGATGGTTGACATCTGATTGTAACCAGGATCTGACGGGTTCTATCTGTATTCGAATGTTGATAAACTGTCAAAGCGATGCCGGGATTTTTCTCACTCACCACCGAATGTTCCTAATCTGTCGACCAGATGTAAACACGTGCAGCTACATTTTCTGGATTTGTTGAAACAACCTTTGGCCTCGAACATGCCGCTAATTCAGAACGCCTTTTATTCTCATCACTGGTTAAATCACGTTGGTCTATTATGTGACAGCAAGATTACTCTGAGTAGTTTGCCACAGATTTCTGAGGACCGGCTCACATACCCCGTAATTAACCAACGCGACGCGATCCGCTGCCGAATCTCGCACAGCTGTGCTCCTTACGTGGATATACGGGATTATGGAGAAAGTCGTTAATCCCTTCGCCAGGGAGACGGCCATTGCAATAACTATTTAATTAAATGGAACAGTCTGACTCTAGCAATGGATAGACCCTTTTCGAAGGGTCATAGTTAGCCCCATCCTACCAGGTACCAAGAGTTTAATATTTTCTATGCCAAGACATCTAGGAGAAGCTGCTTCTTTCAGCCATTGGAAACCCAGCTGATTCCTGCGTCATCTCTGCTCATCCATGGGAGTAGAAAGCTGTCTTGGAGTTTGCAACATCAGCTGATTCCACCCATATTGTTGGAAGTGTCCAGGTTGTTTTTCGGGAGGCCGGGCCCGTGGTTGTGACCCACCCAGGCACTGACCGCCAGCCAGTGACCCATGCCTTCTAATAAACATCTCTTTGTTGCTGTCTGCAACACGGACTCACCACTGCTGCATGCGGATAATGACAACTCATACAACAACATAGGTGGACAATCCACTGGCATGATGTGGTGGCTACTTTCCCACATTTGTCGTGACCATCCATGGGGTATCATCCCCGCTCTGTATCTCTACCGCAATCCAAAGAAGTTGAGACGGAAGTAAAGGAGGCACTAGAGAGTGCTAAGGGTGTAATTCCAGCACCTCCGGCAGATTGGCCGGGCAAAACTGGTATTGTTGGAGCACTACACGTCAGAGATTGATTGATTGATTGATTGATTTCTTCTTCTTTGCGTTCATCCGGAGTGATTTTTTCAGATGTGATTGCGGTGTGTCTGGTTAGGCACCCTCGGGTCGAAACCCTCAGGCCAACACATCCGACTTTTAGCGTGCATTTTTGACCAGGTTAGCAATCCTGGGAGTCTCTCACTTTTGTGGTACCGTCCACATCTCAGCTGGTCTAGTTGGAACAGTCGAAGACTACACGGTCATCCCTCAAGTGAAGGCAGGGACAGTCCATAGCATTTTCCGCCTCCTGGGTGGCTTCCATAATTGCAGAGCCGGCACATAACGCTCTGGTGCTGGGTTTACCGAGGGAATCGTCACGTCCTGCTCATGGCTGTTTTAATTCCTCACTTCAATATATTGGGCATTTCGCTCGCCCTGGGCCGTTCCTGCACAAACCAGTCAGCTCTGCGGTTGGTTTCCACTAGGCGAGTTTTCGGACATGTGCTTGTCCCTGTACCCATCAGAGCTGTTCCAGGCACGGCGGACATTCGGAAAACTACCTAGTCAGAGCTGTTCCGAACAAGAGCGGCATTCGGAAACTAGGTAATCAGAGCTGTTCCTAGCACGGGGGACATTCGGACGAGACATTTCACTCGGACGTAAATGCGTAGTGTCAATTTTTAGTTTGCCACCCGTAGGACGACACTTCCGACTTCCGGCGGGCATTTTTTAGTGAGGTTAGCCTTCCTCTGGTTTCGAGACACGTTAGACTGTTGTAATGTCACCCACATCTCAGCTGGTCAAGATAGAACGATCAACGATATCGTGGTCTGCCCTCAAGGGAAGGCAGGGGCAGACAATGGGCATTATCTCGCTATCCAAGGAGGCTTCCATAATTGCAGAGCCGGCACATATTGCTCTGAGACTGGGCTCACCCAAGGAGTTTCCACGTCCTGCTCATGGCTGCTTTAGTTCCTCACTTCCATGTGTTGGGCATCCCACTTGCCACTGATCGCTCAATCACACACCAGGAGCGGTCAGGACTGCGAGTGACATCCACTCGGTAAGCTTTTGCTTGTGACTTCAGACCACGCAATAGGTTCGCTCGCCGTGCGTTCCATTTCGCGTTGGTGAGACATTCTTCCACTTTTGTCTACACTCTCTATGAGTTAGATACAGACAGTTTCCGTAACCCTTCGACTGGGGCACTTTTCTGACTTTTTTGTACTCGCTCACGAGGTAGGCTACATGTGCTGCCGGCTCAGCACCTTACCTTCGTGCAGCAGTGAACGGGAAACGGCCAGGCCCCTTCATCCGGGAAACTCTCATATCCCCCAGCTGGGAGCCTTCGAACATGTATCAGACCTGAGCATGTAGCTTGCTCAGTGTCATGTTTCTATTTTCCGGTAGACGGGTATCAGCCTGGCTCTAAGATCCGAGGGTTTGTGGCTTAGAGGCGTTCAGCCACAGCCCTCGACAGGGAGCCTTAAGAGTTTTGTCCGGACCAAGAAATTCCGCCTTTGTGCACCTCATTTAAATTTTGACTGCTATCCTCAGTCTATGCCTGCAGAGCAGCAGGTTGTGTCTCTCTTAGTCTGGTCCCTATCCCATAAGCTGTCCGATATGTAATTTTTCACCCATCGGCAAGCAAATGGGGTCTATGGGACACGCAAGCTCCCCCACCACGTCAAGGTGGAGACACATCGGGGGAGATTGATTGATTTAGGAACCGACATCACAGCATTCGGGACATTCCCATAAGCGCTCCGTCAGAGATTGAGCAGCAAATGATGTCCTTGCCACAGCTGTAATCCACTAACTCAATGCATTCCTTCCAGCAACTGACGAATATAATTCCCCCAAGATAACGGCTGGTCTGCAGCTCGACGCGTCTGTGTAGTTTCTGTCTGATCAGAAGCGGGGGATAACTGAACTAGACCAGATGAGAGCTAGATTTCAGCTGTCGTCTTTGAGGTATTGTCTATAAGCCATAATGTTGTGGCACATCTTTGGGTTGCTCTCTGTAGGCCATAATGTTGTGGTTCATCTGTGGACTGCTGGAAACTGCTCCAGGACATCGAATAGAATTCTTGCAATAAGATAGGACATCGAATAGAATTCTTGCAATAACACAAGACATCCAATAAAATTCTTGCAATAACACAGGACATCCAATAGAATTCTTGGAATTCTTCTTCTTCTTCGTTCATCCGGAGTTTTTTTTCCGGATGTGATTGCGTTGTGCCTGTTTACAGCAGAGCTGCGTTCTTGCGCCGTTAGGCCGACACATCCGACTTCTGCGGGCATTTGTTGACCGGGTTAACCTTCCCGGGGGTTTCTTAGGACGTTTGACTCTCACTGGTGTGGTGTTCTCCCATCCTAGCTGGCCCATATAGAACAGCCAAAGACATCCTGGTCAGCCCTCAAGGGAAGGCAGGGGCAGACCATGGGCATTCCCCGCCATCCAAGGAGGCTTCCATAATTGCAGAGCCAACACACAAAGCTCTGGTACTGGGCTCACCCAAGGAATCGTCACGTCCTGCACATGGTTGATTAGCCTCACTTCCGTATATTGGGCCTTCCGTTCACCATAGGCTGTTCTTCCGGAAACCATAAGAATGCAGTGTGCAGATGACATCCACACAGTGAGCTTTCGACTCGGACTTTCCGCGCAATGGATTTGCTATCCAAGCAATATTCCATTTCGTGTCACTAGGACACTTTTTCCACCTTTTATGAAGCTCACACAGTGAGCTTTTGATTCGGACTTTCCACGTAATGGATTTGCTATCCGAGCAATATTCCATTTCATGCCTCTGGGAGACTTTTGTAACTGACATAACTGTGGTATGAAGTGTGGCAGTCTGAATACTTCTTCATACACCTTTAAATGTCAACCTGTATGTAGTTAAAGAAAGCTGCGGTCAACTTGAGCTTGTTGATATCTCCATAGAGCTTGTCCTCAAATGAAGCAGGTGTGGGCCAAAATATCTTTCTCTGTTCTGTATACGTTGGGCAATCCTGCAGCAAATGTTTTGCTGTCATTTTTCCAGTTCGACAATTACATTCATCGGTATCTCCTATTTTTAGTTTATTGAACAAGTGGTATTTAAGCCTGTTATGTCCTGTGCGGAGTCTGAAGATTGCTACTTGTTCTCTTCGGTCGAGTTTGTAATATGCATCATCCTTCTGGCGGCCTGGATGCTCTGATTCCCATTTGGTTTTATAGGTGCTTTTTATCAACCTCTTTGCCTCATTGTAAGTTATGTCTATGTCAGGCTGTGGTAGTCGTCCGCCCTCTTTTGCCAGTCTGTCAGCCTCTTCATTACCAGGTATACTGCAATGTGATGGGATCCACTGTATTACAACTTTTTTGGATTTCTGGCTTAGACCATGAAGTGCTGCTCTTAGGTCAGCTATTTCTGTGCTGTTATTGCTCTTCAGTATTGAGGCAGCCGACTTTGCATCTGTGAAGATAGCTATTTGCTTCTCTTTATTTTCCTCCATCAAGAGCATTTCTGCTGCAGTTTTCAGAGCCTCTACCTCCGCTTTGAAGTTACTTGAAAACTTTCCAGTTGCCACTGAATGTGTTTTTTTCACTCCATTTTGTAAATTTAAGAGAATTCCTCCTCCTCCATTCTCTATTGAATTTTTGGCTGATCCATCTGTATATGCATGGGTCCAATTGCTGCTTGGGTAATGTTCTTTTATGTAGTTTAGGGTTATTTCTCTTCTTTCGGTTTCATGCTGAGTGTTCTTTTTCTCAATACCAGGAATGTTTTCTATCATCTCAGGCAGTTGCTGCTGTCTCCAAGCTGGGAAGTTGTGTGCATAGTAAATGGGCTTGACTGTTGATATGTTAAGTATGGGATCTGCCCTAATCTTTCGTTTTGCAGTTTCTACAAAGTTGCTACGCTTCAGTCTTCCTTTTCCAAAACCATTAAACCTGTTATACATAGGGTGGTCTGTCAATCTTCTAAATTTTTCTGCTTGTTGCTGGGCTCTGCTATCTCTTCTGTCCTGCATTGGTTGTAAACAAGTGATCTTTTCTAGTTCATTAATAGGCGTTGTCTTCAGGCTTCCAGTTATGATTCGCATTCCTTGGTTTTGGACTCTACTTATTTTGTTAAAGTTTGACTTAGCTGCTGTTGCCCAAGCTGCAATGCCATATTCCAGTACTGGCCTCACCCGTCAAGTATATAGCTTCTTGAGAACTTTCTCATCTGCTCCCCACGTTGTACGAGCAAGCTTTTTCATGATTGCCATTCTCTGCCTTGCTCTTGTTCGATTTTTCTCAACCTGTGTTTTCCATGTCAGGCAACGATCAAAGGTGACTCCGAGATAGTTTGGATTTTCTTCATGGCGCAATATTTTTCCATTCAATACCAGCTTAGGTTGCTGAGTTTTATTTGAGAGGGAGAACACTGTGCATGTTGTTTTCTCCTCACTTATCTTCATTAGCCATGATTTTGACCAGTCCTCTAGTGCTAATAGGGCTTGCTGTATTTTGCTGTTAGCTGTACTAATATATTCTTCAGATGTCCATATGGCTAGGTCATCTGCAAAGGATGATGTGTGTACACTGGCTGGAAAATTTTCCGTGATGTCGTTTATATATGCTAGGAATAATGTTGGTGAAAGAACTCCTCCTTGGGGGACACCTTGCTCCAACAGCATCATTTTGCTGGTTTGTCCTTGTACTTTTGTCCTGGCAGTTCTGTTCTCAAGGTAGTGGCTGATCCATTTATACATTTTCCCACAAACATGCATTTTTTGCAGTTTTACTTTCAGTCCTTCCTTCCATACTTTATCAAATGCTTTTTCTAAATCTATCCAGACCGCTAGTGTGTGCTTTTTCTCTTGGAAGGCATCCTCTATTTCCTGAGCTATATAGGTTATTTGATCTTCTGTGGATCTGTACTTTCTGAATCCTGCTTGGTGTGGTGTTAAGAGTTTGTTTTCTTCCAGATGCCATGTTAGCCTGCCATTGATAATGCGTTCCATTAATTTTCCTACACAGCTAAGTAGACTGATAGGTCGATAGCCATTTGGTTCTTCCAGGTCTTTTCCTTTCTTTGGGACTGGTATTAGTATAGCTTCCTTCCATGCCTGTGGGACTATTTCCCTCTTCCAGCTGTAATTTAGGACTGCTAGTAGTTTCTTTTTGCCTTTGTCCCCTAGTCCTATTAGCATTTCATTTGTGATTCCATCCTTTCCTGGTGATTTCTTCTTTTTTAGGGTATTCATTGCCTGTTCCATTTCTTCCATTGTTAGATTTGCCATCATATATTCTGCTGCTGTCTATGTATTACTATGATGTATCTGTTTATCTTTGATTGCTTTCTTCTGTTCGGTTGTAATATAAATGTGGTTTGCACTGGCATAGTGTTCCATTAGTGCATTTGCAGCCTTTTTTCCTGTAAGCAAGGCATTTCCTTGTTTAATTGTTATTTGTTTGTTTCTAGGTCCTTCATTGTTCATGGCTTTCACTAGTTTCCATAGTTTGTTTCCATCCCTGTCAAAATTCAGGTTTTCTGTTTTTTCCCTCCAACAATCTCTTGTTGTTTGATTTACTGTTCTTTTATATTTTGCTGAGATGGCTTTGAGAGAGACGTTCGCTTCAATTGTTTGTTCTCTCTCTGCTGTCTTCCTGGAATCTTCAACTTTGTCCTCCAAACTTTGTAGTTCTTCAGTCCAGTATGGTTTGTAATTTTTCCTCGCTCCTCTTGGAATGGAATCAGTGGCTGCCTGTATTATTGCTCTGTTTAGACTTTCCACCATTTGCTTCATGTTGCCATATCGTGTATTTATGTTTTCACAATATTTGTCTGTTAGTATGGCACATCTGTCCCAATCTACTCGTTTGTAATTCCAGCGGGGCAAGGGCTTTTGCTCCTATGGAACAAACTCCATATTCATTACAAGCTTGATTGGTCTGTGGTCACTACCTGCTAATTGGTCCAACACATGGCGGTCAATTTTGTGAAGGATGTCTCCTGTGCAGAAAGCTAAGTCTGGAGTAGAAGTGGTAATCCATCTTCTGGAGTAGAAGCTTGGTGTGTCATCCGCTTTGTTGAGTAGATGGAGATTTGTGATTTATTTCCCAGTCATCCACTTCATCTCCTCTTTTGTCAGTATATGGGTATCCCCATCTTTCTGAACGGCTATTAAAGTCTCCGACAATAATGCAATTTGTGTCAGTTATTTTCATGTTTGAGAGTGTAAGATCCTTATCTGTTGGGCTATAAAGATTGTAAATTCTTATTTTCACGTCCTTTATCATTATATCAACACCTATAATTTCTGTTTGGTTGTCAGAGATCACAGATACTTCGCTGCAAGGTATTGTATTTCGTGTAAGTATTAGAACTCCTCCTTTATGTCCTTCGCGGTCGAAACGTGTGGCCTGATATCCCCTGACTGAAAATTTGCGCTTGGCGTTGAGGTGTGTCTCTTGAATGCATGCCACATCTATTCTATCTTTATTAAGACGCTGTGTCAGGGATTCTTTCTTGTTATAAACTCCTTCGGCATTCCACTGTAGTATGTTGAGTGTCCTTGGTATTTGGTCAATAGCTCTTAACCTACTCCTCTGTGCCTTGACTCCACAGCACAGGGGAAGGTGACCACCAGTAGTCATGGGTGGACCCCCTCGAGGCAGGGGGGCCCGGCACTATCACCGCCTGATGGGACTTCACAGGATTAGCACCATAACGATTAATTTTCATCTGTGGCATCATGAAATGATAAAGTTTACGTTGCACTTCTTTGTCAAGCCTGTGGCTCAGTACATCCGATTTCGGCAAGCATTTTTTCGGGATGCTTTCCCTAGCCTTTGACTGTCCCCAGTCTACCTACAAGGCAGCAGGTTTGTGCGTCACTTCGTCTGGTCCCTCTCCCTTGACCTGTCCGACATGGGTGACCCTACCAGTAGCTGTGCTACCGTCGGCATAGCTCTTGGGGTCATTGGAACGCGCAAGCCCCTCTACCTCGTCAAGGTGGACGCACGGCAGAGGGGGAATTCTTGGAATAAGATAGGACATCGAATAGAATTCTTTCAATAAGATAGGACATCGAATAGAATTCTTGCAATAAGACAGGATATCCTATAGAATTATTGCAATTAGATAGAACCATCCAAAGTAATTCTTGCAATAAGACAGGACATCAAATAGAAAATTCTTGCAATCAGACACGACATCGAATAGAATTCTTGCAATAAGATACGACATCGAATAGAATTCTTGCAATAAGATAGGACATCGAATAGAATTCTTGCAATAAGATACGACATCGAATAGACTTCTTGCAATAAGATAGGACATCGAATAGAATTCTTGCAATAAGATAGGACACCGAATAGAATTCTTGCAATAAGATAGGACATCGAATAGAATTCTTGCAATATCACAAGACATCCAATAACCTTCTTGCAATAACACAGGACATCCAATAGAATTCTTGCAATAAGATGTGACATCGAATAGAATTCTTGCAATACTATAGGACATCGAATAGAATTCTTCCAATAAGATAGGACATCGAATAGAATTCTTGCAATGTCACAAGACATCCAATAAATTTCTTGCAATAACACAGGACATCCAATAGAATTCTTGCAATAAGATAGGACATCGAATCGAATTCTTGCAATAAGACAGGATATCCAATAGAATTATTGCAATAAGATAGAACCATCCAAAATAATTCTTCCAATAAGACAGGACATCAAATAGAAAATTCTTGCAATAAGACAGGACATCGAATAAAATTATTGCAATAAGATAGGGCATCCAATAGAATTCTTGCAATAAAATAGGACATCGAATAGAATTCTTGCAATAAGATAGGACATCGAATAGAATTATTGCAATAACACAAGACATCCAATAAAATTCTTGCAATAACACAAGCCATCCAATATAATTCTTGCAATACGTTGTGACATCGAATATAATTCTTGCAATAAGATAGGACATCGAATAGAATTCTTGCAAAAAGATAGGACATCGGATAGAATTCTTGCAATAAGATAGGACATCGAATAGAATTCTTGCAATAACACAAGACATCCAATAAAATTCTTGCAATAACATTGGACATCCAATAGAATTCTTACAATAAGATAGGACATCGAATAGAATTCTTTCAATAAGATAGGACATCGAATAGAATTCTTGCAATAAGATAGGACATCGAATAGAATTCTTGCAATAAGACAGGATATCCTATAGAATTATTGCAATATCACAAGACATCCAATAAAATTCTTGCAATAACACAGGACATCCAATAGAATTCTTGCAATAAGACAGGACATCAAATAGAATTCTTACAATAAGATAGGACATCGAATAGAATTCTTGCAATAAGATAGGACATCGAATAGAATTCTTGCAATAAGATAGGACATCGAATAGAATTCTTGCAATATCACAAGACATCCAATAAAATTCTTGCAATAACACAGGACATCTAATATAATTCTTGCAATAAGATGTGACATAGAAAAGAATTCTTGCAATACGATAGGACATCGAATAGAATTCTTGCAATAAGATAGGACATCGAATAGAATTCTTGCTATAAGATAGGACATCGAATAGAATTCTTGCAATAAGATAGGACATCGAATAGAATTCTTGCAATAACACAAGACATCCAATAAAATTCTTGCAATAACAAAGGACATCCAATAGAATTCTTGCAATAAGATAGAACTATCCAAAATAATTCTTGCAATAAGACAGGACATGAAATAGAAAATTCTTGCAATAAGACAGGACATCGAATAGAATTCTTGCAATAAGATAGGACATCCAATAGAATTATTGAAATAAGATTGATTGATTGATTGATTGATTGGTTTAGGAACCGACATCACAGCACTCGGGACATTCCCATAAGCGCTCCGTCCCCATCCTCAGCAGCCAGCGAAGAGTTCCAACACTAATAGTTGCAATAAGATAGTACATCGAATAGAATTCTTACAATAAGATAGGACATAGAATAGAATTCTTGCAATAAGATATGACATCGAATAGAATTCTTGCAATAAGATATGACATCGAATAGAATTCTTGCTATAAGATAGGACATCAAATAGAATTCTTCCAATACGATAGGACATCGAATAGAATTCTTGCAATAACACAAGACATCCAATAAAATTCTTGCAATAACACAGGACATCCAATAGAATTCTTGCAATAAGACAGGACATCAAATAGAAAATTCTTGCAATAAGAAAGGACATCGAATAGAATTATTGCAATAAGATAGGACATCCAATAGAATTCTTGCAATAAGATAGGACATCCAATAGAATTCTTGCAATAAAATAGGATATCCAATAGAATTATTGCAATAAGATATGACATCGAATAGAATTTCTTGCAATAAGATAGGACATCCAATACAATTCTTGCAATAACACAGCATATCCAATAACATTCTTGCAATAACAAGGACATCTAATATAATTCTTGCAATAAGATAGGACATCGAATAGAATTCTTGCAATAAGATAGGACATCGAATAGAATTATTGCTATAAGATAGGACATCAAATAGAATTCTTCCAATAATATAGGACATCGAATTGAATTCTTGCAATAACACAAGACATCCAATAAAATTCTTGCAATAACACAGGACATCCAATAGAATTCTTGCAATAAGACAGGACTCGAATAAAACCTTTCAAAAAGATAGGACATCGATAAAATTTCTTGCAATAAGACGGACATTAAATAGAAAATTCTTGCAATAAACAGGAAAATCGATAGAATTCTTGCAATAAGATAGGACATCGAATAGAATTTTTGGCAATAGATGGGGCTCGAATAGAGTTCTTGCAATATCACAAGCCCACCCAATAACTTTTTGCAATAACAAAAGGACTCCAAAAAAATTTCTTGCAAACCAGGACATCTAATATAATTTTTTGAAATAAGAGGGTGACATGATAAAATTCCTTGCAATACATAGGACTTTCAAATAAAAATTTCTTCCCAATAAACAGGCCATCTGCACTCCTTTTCAGTTTGCACCCAAACTAGAAGGGAAAAATGCAGAAAAGGAAAACCCCGGCGGCTGTTGGGGCTGAAGTAAAAGGCGTTGATTTTCGAGAATTCATAGACGGTAAACGCGTCATCTACATAAGGGTCGGTCGTCCGACATGTGAGAAGCTCATGGGCCTTTACAGCTTTTCCCGGGAGGGAGAATTGTGAGGGGGAAACTCTGGTGCTTTTCTAAAACCCCAAGTAGCCGGGACCGGAAGTCTGGCAGTAAGAAAAAAAACCCCCCAATAACATGGCTCGAGACACAGACATTCACTAGGGCTTTTTTCCCTTTTCCGACTAAATGAACATGATCAAAGGATAGAAGAGGGGTCGATCCGAAGAGAATGGTTCTGCCTCTGAGCGGTCTCGACGGGCCCAAAGATTATTTTCCCTTTTCCCGTGCCAGGGCATGGGGGAGAAACAAGGAAATGAGGGGGGGCTGACAAGCTCGCAGGTGAGGCTACTGTGGGGGGCGGACGCGCCATGGACCAGGCCACATTCTAAAATGTTTAAACAAAAGTAAGTCTTTTGCGAGAACCAAGTGATGACGTGAATCCACAACAATGGCCAGACTGCGGGAGCAGCAAATTAAAAGAGGGGTGGCCAAACAAGAACACTACGCAGGAAGCCAAAGAAGATTGATAAACCAACACAGAACTGGCGTCGTTAGCCGCTACACGTTGCGGGATTTGCTGAGGAGGGGATCCGAGCACTTATGGACTGAATGGTTCGATGTGCAATGAGGATGATCTGTCGACTAACTAACTAACTAACTAGATAGGCCATCGAATAGAATTCTTGCTATAAGATAGGACATCGAATAGAATTCTTGCAATAACACAAGACATCCAATAAAATTCTTGCAATAAGTTGTGACATCGAATAGAATTCTTGCAAAAAGATAGGACATCGAATAGAATTCTTGCAATAAGATAGGACATCGAATAGAATTCTTGCAAAAAGATAGGACATCGGATATAATTCTTGCAATAGAAGATAGGACATCGAATAGAATTCTTGCAATATCACAAGAAATCCAATAAAATTCTTGCAATAACATGGGACATCCAATAGAATTCTTACAACAAGATAGGACATCGAATAGAATTCTTTCAATAAGATAGGACATCGAATAGAATTCTTGCAATAAGACAGGATATCCTATAGAATTATTGCAATAGGATAGAACCATCCAAAATAATTCTTGCAATAAGACAGGACATCAAATAGAAAATTCTTGCAATAAGATAGGACATCGAATAGAATTCTTGCAATAAGATAGGACATCGAATAGAATTCTTGCAATATCACAAGACATCCAATAAAATTCTTGCAATAACACAGGACATCTAATATAATTCTTGCAATAAGATAGGACATCGAATAGAATTCTTGCAATAACACAAGACATCCAATAAAATTCTTGCAATAACACAGGACATCCAATATAATTCTTGCAATAAGTTGTGACATCGAATAGAATTCTTGCAAAAAGATACGACATCGGATAGAATTCTTGCAATAAGATAGGACATCGAATAGAATTCTTGCAATATCACAAGACATCCAATAAAATTCTTGCAATAACATGGGACATCCAATATAATTCTTACAATAAGATAGGACATCGAATAGAATTCTTTCAATAAGATAGGACATCGAATAGAATTCTTGCAATAAGACAGGATATCCTATAGAATTATTGCAATAAGATAGAACCATCCAAAGTAATTCTTGCAATAAGACAGGACATCAAATAGAAAATTCTTGCAATAAGATAGGACATCGAATAGAATTCTTGCAATAAGATAGGACATCGAATAGAATTCTTGCAATATCACAAGACATCCAATAAAATTCTTGCAATAACACAGGACATCTAATATAATTCTTGCAATAAAATGTGACATCGAATAGAATTCTTGCAATACGATAGGACATCGAATGGAATTCTTGCAATAAGATAGGACATCAAATAGAATTCTTGCTATAAGATAGGACATCCAATAGAATTCTTGCAATAAGATAGGACATCCAATAGAATTCTTGCAATAAGATAGGACATCGAATAGAATTCTTGCAATAAGATAGGACATCCAATAGAATTCTTGCAATAAGATAGGACATCCAATAGAATTCTTGCAATAAGATAGGACATCGAATAGAATTCTTGCAATAAGATAGGACATCGAATAGAATTCTTGCAATAAGACAACACATCCAATACAATACTTGCAGTCAGACAACACATCCAGTACAATACTTGCAGTCAGACAACACATCCAGTACAATACTTGCAGTCAGACAACACATCCAGTACAATACTTGCAGTCAGACAACACAGCCTGGCAACTCAATCATTCTAGTGCATATGTTGAGAACCGGACGAATAATCCTGCCTAGATCGATCAACAATCAAGTTGTGACAAAGTGTAGCCAGTTCCCCGCGGTTAATTTTTATGAACAATTTTGCGTCTCCCCACGCCGCTCTGTCTTCAATTTTGCATGTAATCAAGAGAGACCTGATCGGGTGTACCTCGTTAGTTTCTCAACTGTGTGAAGAGATGGCGTCATAGCACAATACTTTCTGAAACAACCCGACTGCTTTCTTTCTTTCTTTCTTTCTTTCTTTCTTTCTTCTTTTATTAAAAGACACTAGATAAATTAATTAAAGGACTCCTGTACGCGTCTTTAAACTGTGCCAGTCATTGTGTCTTTACAGCGTATTTTCCTTTAAACTGTGCCCGTCAGTGTGTCCTTGCGGCGTATTTTCCTTTAAACTGTGCCAGTCATTGTGTCCTTTCAGCGTATTATCCTGTAAACTGTGCCCGTCAGTGAGTCCTTGCGGCGTATTTTCCTTTAAACTGTGCCCGTCAGTGTGTCCTTGCGGCGTATTTTCCTAACGCAGATGAATGAAGTCCACACTATGCCAGGCTTTTAGTGAACGGTGCAAAGTGGTTAAGCATATGTATTTGTGTTTCTCTGCTACAGAGTTACAGACTGACCTTTGGGCGGCGCCATCCTTGTGCACATGCTAAGATGACGTCATTTTGGTTTCCACCAACTACGTTCTTGTGTACTTTGTTCATCTCTTCCTCTTCAGGGCACAAGCCTGGGCAATGGAAATCGGAGAACCAGCTGTTGCCCAGTAGCAAGTTCCCCCTCTCCACGTCGCCGATGTTGACCAAGGACTACTGCTACTACTTGGTTCATAATGTCGTGACAAGATTCCTATTGCTGTGTGTGTGTAGTGGTGATTAGAGCAGCGTCCACTTTACGTTGGCACAGAACCAGGTGTTTCATGTCCAGAGATCGTCTTTCTGCCCAGTTTGCCATACATATGTCTGCTAAAGTGGAACCTAGTGGACTCCCCCATGGCAGCTAGGTCAGTTTGACAACAGAATTGTTGGACACAATTGAATTTGATGTTAGAAGTATACACCAGTCACTGTCCTCTCAGCTTCGATGTCAGTAAGCCCAGCTTCAGATGCTTCTCTTTGTTACGTTCACTGATGATTTTCACCACGAGGCCAGAGACAATTCTGATCCATTCGTTACTTAACACATTGAGCACAACCCACTACTGGCAACACTGTTCGTATTCCGGTAAGAACATAAGGCCTTGTCCAAGTCAACTGGAAACTTTTTATTTTTTATTTTTTAAAAACCAAATAAATCCATTCGTTATTGGTGGAAATCCTATTCCAGTCCTTAGATGTGCAGATGAACAGAATCCTCCTCTGAAATAATGCTGATGGATTAGAAGACTTGATCATGCACATCAAGAGACACAATGAAATTCAAAATCGTTTTCTGAACATACACAATACGCAAATAATGTCTACGGACAAAACTACACACCAACAAAGGTCACAACTAACAGTGAAGAGACGGAAAATGTCACAAACTGTGAATATCGTGACTTCATCATCAACATCAATGGGAGATGTCCAAATAAAAAAAAAAACATGATACCACAACAACTCAGAGATTACATGATATGAAGAAGCTATGACACAACACCAGCCAGCAAGTTAAACACATGTTCCGGTGACAACATGTGGGTAGTGACTCAAGGGTGATCAGTACAGACGTAAACTGGGACTGTTGAGCTCCGTTGTTACAGAAACATTCTGAGAATATCGTAGCTCGAGAAGGAGAAAAATTTTAATATTTTACAAGACCTGAATCCCGGTGAGGATCGGGATTTATTTAAAAAATCTTCCTGGACTTCCAGTAATAAAATTTCCCCTGGTCTCTGGGTAGTGAGATCGGACGCCCGTGTGTATTGTTGCGCACGTAAAACATCCCTTGGCAGTTGGAAATTCGAAAAAGAGTAGCCTAACGGCGCTGTCCGGGCAAAATTTCGAGTTAAAAATATACCCAAAGTATTTCAGGATCCTCGCCGATGCAACGGAGTTCGTGCATTGAGTTGAGTTTCTCCAGACTCAGGTTTGAGTTAGGAGGAAAACGGAGCACTTATAGGTTAAACCGTGTGCCGTGATGTTGATCCAACGACTAAACTAAACTAAACTAAACCCATCTAAAAATCATGCCTTATCTATGTCTCTGAAACTAAAATAATTGGCCATATTAGACCTCACGGTGATTTGGAAATAAGTGAGGGAAGGCTTCATAGTTTATACTTCACCTCGACCCCGCCAGGTACAAGAGGAACAAGATGATATGAGATGATGAGATGAGGGAGAGAGGGAAGGCTTGTTAGTTTATACTTCACCTCGACCCCGCCAGGTACAAGAGGAACAAGATGAGATGAGATGATGAGATAATGAGATGATGGGAGAGAGGGAAGGCTTGTTAGTATATACTTCACCTCGACCCCGCCAGGTACAAGAGGAACAAGATGAGATGAGATGATGATGAGATGATGGGAGAGAGGGAAGGATTGTTAGTTTATACTTCACCTCGACCCCGCCAGGTACAAGAGGAACAAGATGAGATGAGATGATGAGATGATGGGAGAGAGGGAAGGCTTGTTAGTTTATACTTCACCTCGACCCCGCCAGGTACAAGAGGAACAAGATGAGATGAGATGATGAGATGATGAGATGATGGGAGAGAGGGAAGGCTTGTTAGTTTATACTTCACCTCGACCCCTCCAGGTACAAGAGGAACACGATGAGATGAGATGATGAGATGGTGGGAGAGAGGGAAGGCTTGTTAGTTTATACTTCACCTCGACCCCGCCAGGTACAAGAGGAACAAGATGAGATGAGATGAGATGATGAGATGATGGGAGAGAGGGAAGGCTTGTTAGTTTATACTTCACCTCGACCCCGCCAGGTACAAGAGGAACCAGATGAGATGAGATGATGAGATGATGAGATTATGGGAGAGAGGGAAGGCTTGTTAGTTTATACTTCACCTCGACCCCGCCAGGTATAAGAGAAACAGTTGAGATGAGATGAGATGATGAGATGATGGGAGAGAGGGAAGGCATGTTAGTTTATACTCCACCACAACCCCGCCAGCTACAACCAACAGGCGACATGTTGCCACTCCTAGTGTTGTTACAGACCAATCGACAATGGATGTGGGATTATATCAATACCACCCCGGGAAGGTTAACCCGGTCAACAAATGCCCGCAGAAGTCTGATGTGTCGGCCTAACGGCGCAAGAGCGCAGCTCTGCTGTAAACAGGCATAACACAATCACGTCCGGAGAAGAAGAAAAAACTCCGGATGAACGCAGAAGAAGAAGATATCAATACTTTTACTTCCCAGAAGATTTTCCGATGCTCGTTGCATAGGCTCGATGGACCTGGAAACCAGTCAGATCTTTTAACATGTCCACTTCGATGAGGATTTGAACACATGGACACCGGGTCGCCAGGCAATAGTTCTAGCCACTGCGCTAGATGCTCCCGACAAACAATAGTGCAATGCAACGTTTGTAATCATTAAATAAAGCAAACCCTTAGAAACTGTGACAAAAAACGGATGGGTTTAAAAAGTTATCCTAATGCTAGTTTTTCTCAATTAACTCAAATTTCTCTGTAGCGTCGGATCAAGTAATGGCAAGGATGAGTTACGCCAAGCAACAAATTTCCCCCTAAAATAACAAATCACGTACACATTGTAGAGGAGTAATCCGTGAAGCAAATTGTTTATATTACAGTATTATAACAGCACCACGTTGGCTGCTTATAAATGTGCAATGTTGTGTCTGCCCCCGCCATTTACTCCGCCTGTAACACCGCCTTAACAATATGATTGGCTTAAGCAGGTGTGAAAATCCACATTTTAAATTATCCAACGTGGTCATTCTTCAAAGCCGGTTAACTATACTATTTCTGCCAGGACCAATAGCCGGCTGCTGTATGTAAAGTATATATTTACACAGCAGCCGTGTCCGGAGACCAAGAGGTTGAGTTCGTGAACTAGGTATACTATTCCTTGTAGTCGACCATTGCCTGGAGACAGCGGGCTGTTCCCAGATGCTGCAGGGTTTATTTTTGCGGCGGTGTAAAACAAAAATTGACATCGATTATATTCTCTCCTCAATGTTTCCCTTGCGTCAATTTTTGCAGAGAATCCGCCACCTTTTACGACTGTGTATAATGTACTCGTTATCATAAGTGGTTTGGTGAGAGGCGGGGAAAGGGAGACGGTCGGGTAGTAATTGAACAAGACGCTGGAGCGGGAAAGCTGGCTTGCAGTCGACAAAATTACAATAGCTTTTTGAACAGCCAGGTTGACTCCTTGACCCAGTTCACCTGAATGAGCTCTGGATAGATCGGCTGGTGCTACAGTATCTAGTTGCGGTACGTTTGGCAACTGCCGTCTGTCGCGTTAGTTCGTATGTAAACCTGCTGCAGTCATGTTTGAAATGGTGGAAATGAGACAATTCGGTAGAACAAGAGAGACAAGCTTGTATGTTGCTGTGTCTACCTGAGAAATGGCTTACATCTGTGACAAGATACTGTTGCGTTCATTATTACACTGTGGGGTCTGGGATGTCAAGCCTTCTGTTCTGTTTAACACGGCTTCCCCAAATGAGTACCCACCTTCTATTGAACAACGTTAAGTAATTCTAAAAGTACATAAAGCTTTGCTCATGTTAATGGTTGCGACTGGTTCCGTATATTCTTAAATGACATACTTCCGCTCCTACCTTGTGGTACAGACTTTAAATTGGGGGGCCGGTTGAGGCATGGAAGTGAAAATGTCCCATTCCGTGACTGAGCAAACAACATTCGCTCAGAATCATTCATAATTATTTGTGTCATTTTTCCATCAACATCAGAGAATAGTTGAAAGCTACAGTGTATTGCAGCTGTTCCCGACTTCTTTCTTTCTCTTTTTGTGTCTTTCTATCTCTTTTTGTTTCCTTTGTTGTCTTTCTATCTGTCTTTCTTCTTTTTTCCTCATTGTTTTATCTTTTCATGCTTTGTTTGTTTCATTTCTTACTTCTTTATTGTGTCATTCCTTCCTTCATGCTTTGTTCATTTCTTCATTCTTTCTTTGTTTCATCCGTCATTCTTTGTTTCATCCCTTCATTCTTTGATTCATTCATTCATTCTTTATTTGTTTCGTTCATTATTGTGTCTTTGTTCAATTCTGATTATTTTTTTTTACTTCCTTCCTCCTCCTTTCTTTATTTAATTCCTTCATCCTTTCTTTGCTTCTTCTTTTTGTGTCTTTCCCTTTGTGTCTTTGTGTCTTTTTCTTTATGATCTCTCTTTATTCTTTCTCTGTTTCAGTTATACATTCTTTGTTCATTTTCTTTCTTTCAGTTTGTTTTCTCTCTCTCTCTCTCTCTCTCTCTCTCTCTCTCCTCACTTCTCTCTCTCTCTCTCTCTCTCATCTTCTCGCTCCCTCTCTCTCTCTCGTCTCTCTCTCTCACATCTCTCATCTCTCTCACTCTCTCTCATCCTCTCTCTCTCTCTCTCCACTCTCTCTCTCTCTCTCTCACTTCTCTCTCTCTCTCTCATCTCTCTCTCTCTCTCACCTCTCTCACTCTCTCTCCTCTTTCTCACTCTTCTCTCTCTCTACTCTCTCTCTCCTCTCTCTCATCTCTCCTCTCTCTCTCTCTCACCCCTCTCTTCACTCTCTCTCTCCTCCTTTTCACTCTCTCTCTCTCTCTCTCTCTCTCCTCTCTCTCCCCTCTCTCTCTCACCCCCTCTCTCTCTCCTCTCTCTCTCTCCTCCCTCTCTCTCTCCCCCTCCCTCTCTCTCTCCCCTTCTCTCACTCTCCCTCTCTCTCCTCTCTCTCTCTCTCTCTCTCCTCTCTCTCTCTTCTCACTCTCTCTCTCTCTCACTCTCTCCTCTCTCTCTCTCTCTCTCTCTCTCTCTCTCTCTCTCTCTCTCTCTCTCTCTCTCTCTCTCTCTCTTGCTCGTTCGTTCTCCTAGCCTCTTTCAAAACATGTAGATTACTCATGTTGACTGTCCAAGGAATGTACAACATTATTCTTTAAAACCACATTTCTGAGACCTTGGGGAATTTTTCGTTTGTTTACTAATTGAGGAAAATTCACATGCATATGTTGGAACTGATTCTATGTTAACATGCAATAATTCTTGTTCTAACCTCCAACTGCCGGTCTCCCTGGCGAAGGAATTATTGACTTTCTCCGTAATCCCGCATATCCACGTGAGGTAACGCAGCTGCGCGAGATTCGGTAGTGGATAGCGTCGCATTGGTTCCTTAAGGGGTATGTGAGCCGGTCGCTCAGAAAGCTTTGGCAAACTACTGAGCGTAATCTTGCCATGACATCAACAAAAGCGGTAAAATGCTGGTGTTGACAGCGATGTCCTGTAAATAGGATATGCGGGAAAAAACACCTTCAATTGCAGAATGTTTGTTTAGCACATAATGTTCTTCCTGTAGAGAAGCGGCTGGCTAAGTGGCTAGAACGCCGGACTCTCATTCGGGAGATCCAGGTTCGAATCCCCGATAAGGTGTGGGATTTTTTTCTGTCGGGGGCAAAAAGAAAATCCTAACCTGCACAGTTCGCGGCGACTGCACTAGCCAGGCGGCCTTAATTCCTCAGGCTCAAACACCCCTCTGCCATACACCGCAAGGTACTGTATTGGCAGTAAATGACAGTAAATGACAGTTCTTCCTGTTATAAAATGTAGTTTCGCTTGTCCTATTTTGTTGCTTATCTCCGTGGTACATCTTCCATCTGATGTTATCCTCCGCCTAGATACTTGAATGTCTGCACTAGCTCTGTTCGCTGACAGGGTTTTGGAATATGGACAACGAATAAGCACGGTGAACAAAGTGTGGAGGCATTCCAGATGTGGTATTAAAATAACACTATAAGAATGAGTTCATCATCATCATTATCATGTTGCCCTGCCAGTTGATGTAGGAGTCCATGTCTCTGCACAAATGTCGGTCCCGGTGTGTGGGTCAACTCTGCCGATGACATTCGTCCGTGCCTGTTGGAAATCAGTTGAATTGTATTAGGGGCGTTCATTTGAAACCCGTGCCAATGGCTTTATTACAAAAGCATTTAAAAAAAAAAAAAAACATTAACAGGTGTGGTAGAATTAAACAAAGCATTCATTTTGAATGAATTATGCACCATGGGTTGGTCAGATGAAGTCGCCGCAGGCATTGAGGCAAGCATCCCATTGCTTAGGTAGACGGCGAATGCCGTCCGCAAAAAAGATTGTGGTTGCTCACTGAACCAAGTGTTTACCGCGTTCATTACATCTATATCTGAGTCAAATCGTTGCCCCTTGAAAGCTTTTTTTAGAGGTCCGAACAAATTAAAATCACATGGTGACAAATCAGGTCTGTAGGCTGAATGGTGCAGAATTTCCCACTTCTTCCTTGCTAATGCTTCCTGCACAATCTTTGAGACATGCTGACGAGCATTATTGTGCAACAAAATCACACCGCGAGTAAGCATGCCGGGTCATTTATTCTTGATGGCTTTTAGCAGCTTGTCTCATGTTTGCAAGTAGTGGGTAGAGTTGATGTTGAAACCAGGTTCTTTAAAGTCGGCCAACAATAGCCCTTCATGGTCAAAAAATGCGCTCAGCATAACCTTACCAGCGGAAACCTGTAACTTAATTTTTTTTGGCTTTTGGTGATCCAGCATGCTTCCATTGCATGCTCTCTCGTTTGCTGCTCGGCTCAAAGTGGTGACATCATGAGTCATCGCCTGCCACTGTGCGGAAGAGAAATGCATCACCCTCCACTCTGTAACGCAGCAAGTGGTTCAAACACCATCCCAGTGCTTCCTCTGTTTGGTGGTCGTTCAACATCCGTGGTACCCACTGTGAACACACCTTCCGATATTGCAGTTTCTTACGAACGACCTTTTGAATTGTCCCAATTGACACATCAAATTCTTTCGCTAGCAAACGTATGCTTCGACAACGGTTCATCTGTACTGCTGCATCAATTTTGGCGATGGTTTTTTCTGTTGCAACAATATGCGCTTGGCCCGGCCGTCGAAAATCTGTCGTAAACTGACGACCTTTCGTGCCCAGTCTATCACTGTTGTCTTCGACATACATTTGTTACCGCTCGCTGCCTACATTCTTCGATAAATGTCCATTGGTCGACATCCTTCAAATGAAAGAAACTGAATCACCGCTCTTTGGACGGATAGACGGATCAACCCGGCCATTTTCGCAACGGTCAGAAACAGAACCTATGCATCATGGGACGATAAGCACTTGTTCTTTTATTCATTGGTCAGTGCTTAGCACATGTTCAACGTACGCAATTAAGTGCGGTGCGGCACGAACGGATTTCAAATGAACGTACCTTATAACTATGTGCACATGAACCAGTTTGTGACAAAATAACAACAAAGGAAACTTCTTAACGTGATCAGACAGCGACAACCCGTATGGTTGGGTCACACCCTGGGACAGGAGGAAACCCGCATGACTGGGTCAGAGACACTGGGATACGGAGGAACACTACAGAGAGTATTGGATAGCAAAATAATGGGGGGAAAGTGGAAGGGTTAGACACTGGGACAATTGGAAGGGTTAGACACTGGGACAAGTGAAAGGGTTAGACACTGGGACAAGTGGAAGGAGTAGACACTGGGACAGGTGGAAGGAGTAGACTCTGGGACAGGTGGAAGGAGTAGATACTGGGACAAGTGGACAGGTTAGATACTGGGATAAGTGGAAGGCTGGGACAAGTGGAAGGGTTGTACACTGGGACAGGTGGAAGGGTTGTACACTGGGACAGGTGGAAGGGTTAGACACTGGGACAAGTGGAAGGCTGGGACAAGTGGGAGGGTTGTACACTGGGACAAGTGGGAGGGTTGTACACTGGGACAAGTGGGAGGGTTTTACACTGGGACAAGTGGGAGGGTTAGACACTGGGACAAGTGGAAGGGTTAGACACTGGGACAAGTGGAAGGGTTAGACACTGGGACAAGTGGAAGGAGTAGACACTGGGACAGGTGGAAGGTGTAGATACTGGGACAATTGGACAGGTTAGATACTGGGATAAGTGGAAGGCTGGGACAAGTGGAAGGGTTGTACACTGGGACAGGTGGAAGGGTTAGACACGTGGAACAGGAAGAGAAAGCCCAAGAATGACATTTATAAAACAGACATATACTCATCTATGAATGCAGACATACAAGGGGTTAAAGAGAGCAAGCAGCACAAAGCAGACAGGTGTGGAATGGAATGATCTGGAAGCGTCATGGCTAGTCCAAGAGCTGAAATACTGGATCATTCTGATGATCATAATAATGATACTGATGATGATAATGATGATGATGATGATGATGATGATGATGATGATGATGATGATGATGATGCAGGTGAGACTTGGACAATAGGCAGAAAGCTGAGAAACATCTAGTGGCAGCAGACATGTTATTTCTAAGGATAGTACAAAGAAGACCCCTCACGAACAGACAGCCACATGAGACAGTCCTGCAAGAAAGAAATGAAAACCGTAAACTGATTGCATATGTGTACCGTTGACAGTCAAGATGTTTTGGGCATGTTATGAGGAGAAACACACTCGAAAATTGTGTGACAACTGACAAACTTGAAGGGGAAAAAGCCAGGGGAAGACAATGTTATGAATGCTTAGATAACTATGCCACATGGAGTTATCGAGAGTACAACACAGCCCTGATCTTAGACTGGTGATCATGCAGGATGGCTATCTATCTATCTATCTATCTATCTATCTATCTATCTATCTATCTATCTATATATCTATCTATCTATCTATCTATCTATCTGTCTGTCTGTCTGTCTGTCTGTCTGTCTGTCTGTCTGTCTGTCTATCTATCTATCTATCTATCTATTTGTCTGTCTGTCTGTCTGTCTGTCTGTCTGTCTGTCTATCTATCTATCTATCTATCTATCTATCTATCTATCTGTCTGTCTGTCTGTCTGTCTGTCTGTCTGTCTGTCTGTCTATGTGCGTCCACCCATTGCCTCTCTGTATGTGTGTTACTCACTCTGTCTTTCTCCGTCTCTCTATCCGTCTCCTTCGGTTCATGCAATCTGTCAATTCTCACACATCTCCTTTCTCAATCTTGTCAGCGGAATTCAATTTCTCTTATCCCTCAATCACCCAATCTCTCCGTATCCCCCGTCCTCTCTTCTTCTTTTCTTTTTTCTTAATCCATTTTTCATAGCCAGTCCCACGATCTCTAAAATTTCTCCCCTCCTCCCATATCCCCACGGCGCCCCTCTCCGCCTACAACAAACATCTCTTTACAAGTGTTTTCATTTTGAATTATCCCCCATCCCCTTCTTAAATAATCCGACAGTACGGATTATCCCCCGTGGCGCCCTTCTGCAATGAGCTCCCTTCTGTATGCGGGATGTATCGACCGGTCCAAAGACGCTACAGACGGGCGTCATCACCCTGTCATTACTTCCCGCCATTGCTTTATGAACCGTGTACTCTTTGCGTGCAGTTTCAATAACGCTCTTCATAAATCCTCACGAATGAAAACTTCGCGGTATGTTCCCTTCGCAGCTGCAGAAATACCAATAGCCGTGTCCCCGGAGCTTATTTGTAATAAATAACGGACACTTGACAATTTGCTTGCCAGGGGATGTCAGCTTGGGGGAGTATCGTCACTGATGTGTGTGTACTAAGGGAGTCTGGTCTCGGGGAATGAGCACCGAGGGAGTGTGCACGTAGGGTAGAACACCGAGAAAGTGTGCACTGATAGAATGTGCACTGAAGGATAAAACACCCAGGGAGTGTGCAATGAGGGATAGAATACCGAGGGAGTGTGCACTGAGGGATAGAATACTGAGGGAGTGTGCACTGGGGGATAGAATACTGAGGGCGTGTGCACTGGGGGATAGAACACTGAGGGAGTGTGCATTGGGGGATAGAACACTGAGGGAGTGTGCACTGGGGGGGGGGTAGAACACTGAGGGAGTGTGCACTGGAGGATAGAACACTGAGGGAGTGTGCACTGGGGGATAGAACACTGAGGGAGTGTGCACTGGGGGATAGAACACAGAGGGAGTGCCCTGGGGGATAGAACACAGAGGGAGTGCGCACTGGGGGATAGAACACAGAGGGAGTGTGCACTGGGGGATAGAACACTGAGGGAGTGTGCACTGGGGGATAGAACACAGAGGGAGTGTGCACTGGGGGATAGAACACTGAGGGAGTGTACACTGGGGGATAGAACACTGAGGGAGTGTGCACTGGGGGATAGAACACTGAGGGAGTGTGCACTGGGGGATAGAACACTGAGGGAGTGTGCACTGGGGGATAGAACACTGAGGGAGTGTGCACTGGGGGATAGAACACTGAGGGAGTGTGCACTGGGGGATAGAACACATGAGGGAGTGTGCACTGGGGGATAGAACACTGAGGGAGTGTGCACTGGGGGATAGAACACTAGAGGGAGTGTGCACTGGGGGATAGAACACAGAGGGAGTGTGCACTGGGGGATAGAACACAGAGGGAGTGTGCACTGGGGGATAGAACACTAGAGGGAGTGTGCACTGGGGGATAGAACACTGAGGGAGTGTGCACTGGGGGATAGAACACAGAGGGAGTGTGCACTGGGGGATAGAACACTGAGGGAGTGTGCACTGGGGGATAGAACACAGAGGGAGTGTGCACTGGGGATAGAACACTGAGGGAGTGTGCACTGGGGGATAGAACACTGAGGGAGTGTGCACTGGGGGATAGAACACTGAGGGAGTGTGCACTGGGGGATAGAACACTGAGGGAGTGTGCACTGGGGGATAGAACACTGAGGGAGTGTGCACTGGGGGATAGAACACTGAGGGAGTGTGCACTGGGGGATAGAACACTGAGGGAGTGTGCACTGGGGGATAGAACACAGAGGGAGTGTGCACTGGGGGATAGAACACTGAGGGAGTGTGCACTGGGGGATAGAACACTGAGGGAGTGTGCACTGGGGGATAGAACACTAGAGGGAGTGTGCACTGGGGGATAGAACACTGAGGGAGTGTGCACTGGGGGATAGAACACTGAGGGAGTGTGCACTGGGGGATAGAACACTGAGGGAGTGTGCACTGGGGGATAGAACACTGAGGGAGTGTGCACTGGGGGATAGAACACATGAGGGAGTGTGCACTTGGGGATAGAACACATGAGGGAGTGTGCACTGGGGATAGAACACTGAGGGAGTGTGCACTGGGGGATAGAACACTGAGGGAGTGTGCACTGGGGGATAGAACACAGAGGGAGTGTGCACTGGGGGATAGAACACTGAGGGAGTGTGCACTGGGGGATAGAACACTGAGGGAGTGTGCACTGGGGGATAGAACACTGAGGGAGTGTGCACTGGGGATAGAACACATGAGGGAGTGTGCACTGGGGGATAGAACACTGAGGGAGTGTGCACTGGGGGATAGAACACTGAGGGAGTGTGCACTGGGGGATAGAACACTAGAGGGAGTGTGCACTGGGGGATAGAACACTGAGGGAGTGTGCACTGGGGGATAGAACACAGAGGGAGTGTGCACTGGGGATAGAACACTGAGGGAGTGTGCACTGGGGGATAGAACACTGAGGGAGTGTGCACTGGGGGATAGAACACATGAGGGAGTGTGCACTGGGGATAGAACACTGAGGGAGTGTGCACTGGGGGATAGAACACTGAGGGAGTGTGCACTGGGGGATAGAACACTGAGGGAGTGTGCACTGGGGGATAGAACACATGAGGGAGTGTGCACTGGGGGATAGAACACTGAGGGAGTGTGCACTGGGGGATAGAACACAGAGGGAGTGTGCACTGGGGGATAGAACACATGAGGGAGTGTGCACTGGGGGATAGAACACTAGAGGGAGTGTGCACTGGGGGATAGAACTACTGAGGGAGTGTGCACTGGGGGATAGAACACAGAGGGAGTGTGCACTGGGGGATAGAACACTGAGGGAGTGTGCACTGGGGGATAGAACACTGAGGGAGTGTGCACTGGGGGATAGAACACTGAGGGAGTGTGCACTGGGGGATAGAACACATGAGGGAGTGTGCACTGGGGGATAGAACACTGAGGGAGTGTGCACTGGGGGATAGAACACTGAGGGAGTGTGCACTGGGGGATAGAACACTGAGGGAGTGTGCACTGGGGGATAGAACACTGAGGGAGTGTGCACTGGGGGATAGAACACTAGAGGGAGTGTGCACTGGGGGATAGAACACTAGAGGGAGTGTGCACTGGGGGATAGAACACTAGAGGGAGTGTGCACTGGGGGATAGAACACTGAGGGAGTGTGCACTGGGGGATAGAACACAGAGGGAGTGTGCACTGGGGGATAGAACACTGAGGGAGTGTGCACTGGGGGATAGAACACAGAGGGAGTGTGCACTGGGGGATAGAACACTGAGGGAGTGTGCACTGGGGGATAGAACACAGAGGGAGTGTGCACTGGGGGATAGAACACTGAGGGAGTGTGCACTGGGGATAGAACACTGAGGGAGTGTGCACTGGGGGATAGAACACTGAGGGAGTGTGCACTGGGGGATAGAACACAGAGGGAGTGTGCACTGGGGATAGAACACTAGAGGGAGTGTGCACTGGGGGATAGAACACTGAGGGAGTGTGCACTGGGGGATAGAACACTGAGGGAGTGTGCACTGGGGGATAGAACACAGAGGGAGTGTGCACTGGGGGATAGAACACTGAGGGAGTGTGCACTGGGGGATAGAACACAGAGGGAGTGTGCACTGGGGGATAGAACACAGAGGGAGTGTGCACTGGGGGATAGAACACTAGAGGGAGTGTGCACTGGGGGATAGAACACTAGAGGGAGTGTGCACTGGGGGATAGAACACTGAGGGAGTGTGCACTGGGGGATAGAACACAGAGGGAGTGTGCACTGGGGGATAGAACACAGAGGGAGTGTGCACTGGGGATAGAACACAGAGGGAGTGTGCACTGGGGGATAGAACACAGAGGGAGTGTGCACTGGGGGATAGAACACAGAGGGAGTGTGCACTGGGGGATAGAACACTGAGGGAGTGTGCACTGGGGGATAGAACACAGAGGGAGTGCGCACTGGGGGATAGAACACAGAGGGAGTGTGCACTGGGGGATAGAACACAGAGGGAGTGTGCACTGGGGATAGAACACAGAGGGAGTGTGCACTGGGGGATAGAACACTGAGGGAGTGTGCACTGGGGGATAGAACACAGAGGGAGTGTGCACTGGGGATAGAACACAGAGGGAGTGTGCACTGGGGGATAGAACACAGAGGGAGTGTGCACTGGGGGATAGAACACAGAGGGAGTGTGCACTGGGGGATAGAACACAGAGGGAGTGTGCACTGGGGGATAGAACACAGAGGGAGTGTGCACTGGGGATAGAACACAGAGGGAGTGCGCACTGGGGGATAGAACACAGAGGGAGTGTGCACTGGGGGATAGAACACAGAGGGAGTGTGCACTGGGGGATAGAACACTGAGGGAGTGTGCACTGGGGGATAGAACACAGAGGGAGTGTGCACTGGGGGATAGAACACAGAGGGAGTGTGCACTGGGGGATAGAACACATCGGGAGTGTGCACTGGGGGATAGAACACAGAGGGAGTGTGCACTGGGGGATAGAACACAGAGGGAGTGTGCACTGGGGGATAGAACACAGAGGGAGTGCACACTGGGGGATAGAACACAGAGGGAGTGTGCACTGGGGGATAGAACACAGAGGGAGTGCACACTGGGGGATAGAACACTGGGGGAGTGTGCACTGGGGGATAGAACACAGAGGGAGTGCGCACTGGGGGATAGAACACTGAGGGGAGTGTGCACTGGGGGATAGAACACATGAGGGAGTGTGCACTGGGGGATAGAACACTGAGGGAGTGTGCACTGGGGGATAGAACACTGAGGGAGTGTGCACTGGGGGATAGAACACTGGGGGAGTGTGCACTGGGGGATAGAACACTGAGGGGAGTGTGCACTGGGGGATAGAACACTGAGGGAGTGTGCACTGGGGGATAGAACACTGAGGGAGTGTGCACTGGGGGATAGAACACTGAGGGAGTGCCCTGGGGGATAGAACACAGAGGGAGTGCGCACTGGGGGATAGAACACTGAGGGAGTGCCCTGGGGGATAGAACACAGAGGGAGTGCCCTGGGGGATAGAACACTGAGGGAGTGTGCACTAGCGGACGGACGGACGGACGGAGGGCGGAGGGATTGACGGACGGATGGATGGATGGATGGATGGATGGATGGATGGATGGATGGATAGATAGATAGATAGATAGATAGATAGATAGATAGATAGATAGATAGATAGATAGATAAAACGTGTCTCATGTCACATTGTAACTATTTGCATCCTGGTGTCCACGTTACGTGACGACCCGCCTAGCCCACCGTGGAGTCGGATGGCCGGGCAGTTAGTGTTGCCGACACCCCATTGACCTGAGATAAACCACGATGTTCAGTGTTCCCCTCCAGTATAGTTGTCAGAGACCTATTGTTCTGTTTTCTCACCCCTCCAGTATTATTGTCAGCGACCTATTGTTCTGTTTTCTCACCCCTCCAGTATTATTGTCAGCGACCTATTGTTCTGTTTCCTCACCCCTCCAGTATAGTTGTCAGAGACCTATTGTTCTGTTTCCTCACCCCTCCAGTATTGTTGTCAGAGACCTATTGTTCTGTTTCCTCACCCCTCCAGTATTGTTGTCAGAGACCTATTGTTCTGTTCATCACCCCTCCAGTATTGTTGTCAGAGGACCTATTGTTCTGTTTCCTCACCCCTCCAGTATTGTTGTCAGCGACCTATTGTTCTGTTTCCTCACCCCTCCAGTATAGTTGTCAGAGACCTATTGTTCTGTTTCCTCACCCCTCCAGTATTGTTGTCAGAGACCTATTGTTCTGTTTCCTCACCCCTCCAGTATTGTTGTCAGCGACCTATTGTTCTGTTTCCTCACCCCTCCAGTATTGTTGTCAGAGACCTATTGTTCTGTTTCCTCACCCCTCCAGTATTGTTGTCAGCGACCTATTGTTCTGTTCCTCACCCCTCCAGTATTGTTGTCAGAGACCTATTGTTCTGTTTCCTCACCCCTCCAGTATTGTTGTCAGAGACCTATTGTTCTGTTTCTTCACCCTGAAGTATTGTTGTCAGAGACCTATTGTTCTGTTTCCTCACCCCTCCAGTATTGTTGTCAGAGACCTATTGTTCTGTTTCCTCACCCCTCCAGTATTGTTGTCAGAAGCCTATTGTTCTGTTTCCTCACCCCTCCAGTATTGTTGTCAGAGACCTATTGTTCTGTTTCCTCACCCCTCCAGTACTGTTGTCAGAGACCTATTGTTCTGTTTCCTCACCCCTCCAGTACTGCTTTTAGAGACCTATTGTTCTGTTTCCTCACCCCTCCAGTACTGTTGTTAGAGACCTATTGTTCTGTTTCCTCACCCCTCAAGTACTGTTGTCAGAGACCTATTGTTCTGTTTCCTCACCCCTCCAGTACTGTTTTTAGAGACCTATTGTTCTGTTTCCTCACCCCTCAAGTACTGTTGTCAGAGACCTATTGTTCTGTTTCCTCACCCCTCCAGTACTGTTGTTAGAGACCTATTGTTCTGTTTCCTCACTCCCCCAGTACTGTTGTCAGAGACCTATTGTTCTGTTTCCTCAACCCTCCAGTACTGTTGTCAGAAACCTGTTGTTCTGTTTACCCACCCCTCCAGTATTGTTGTCAGAGACCTATTGTTCTGTTTCCTCACCCCTCCAGTACTGTTGTCAGAGACCTATTGTTCTGTTTCATCATCCCTCCAATACTGTTGTCAGAGACCTATTGTTCTGTTTCATCACCCCTCCATTACTGTTGTCAGAGACCTATTGTTCTGTTTCCCAACCCCTCCAGTATTGTTGTCAGAGACCTATTGTTCTGTTTCATCACCCCTCCAGGGTCAAGACTAGCCACAATACCATTCTTTCAACCATCTTGGTGGATTGGGGCGGCGGGGGAGGCATGGATGGATACAGAAAATCAAAATTAGAGTGGGAGATAATGGAGTCAAGAAAAGATAGTGTTTTTGAAAGGTAAAGTTAACAATCTCGTTATAACTAGGAACTGGGGGTAAAGGGGGATGGGGGGAGAACGAACGAACACACTTTATTGTCAGAGGGTTAAGGGGCACTCAGACCCATCAGAGAGAGAGAGAGAGAGGGAGAGAGAGACAGAGAGAGAGAGAGAGAGAGAGAGAGAGAGAGAGAGAGAGAGAGAGAGAGAGAGAGAGAGGATGTCATACAACATGGCACGTTTTGGCACTGAACGGGTGCCGTTCAATAACGACTTTTCTGACCAGGCCTGTTTGTTCCCTAACGCTTGATGAGAAATTTCCACAAATTGTCAGGGGCGAGCAAACAGCCACACACGGGGGACTGTGTACACTTGTGCCTATAGAACTTCTCAAATTTGGCCGGCCTCAGTGTACACAAACCGTTGTACAACTCACATGTACAACACATTTTTTCGGATGTTGCATATTTGAACAACACGGGTGGGGTGGGAGAAATGGGGGAGGCTATCTTAATGATGGATCAATAGCACGTGATTTTTAGAAGACAAGAGGAAAATGAATGCTACTACACCCGCCATTTTATAGACGTCTGAATTTGGCACGCGTTTTCTTAGAAAGATGTAATCTGGCCATCTTTGCTTAATCACTAGTCGGAGCACCGTTTTCTTGTCATGTGCCTGTTTGTCTGTTGTGCTGGTCATCACTTTTATTTTTATTTTCTCTCCTGCCCATTATTCTCCCTCTCTTTCCCCCCCCCCCCCCGCCCCCCCCCAACCCCCCCCCATACTTGGTCGTCTGTCGCTGTAAAGTAATTGAGATGACTAGTTCCCTTCCTATGCCTCTGAGGTTGTTAATTCTAGGGTTGTTAACCATATGGTTAACTCTGGGATTGTAAACTCTGGAATTGTTAACTATATGGTTGTTAACTCTGGGATTGTAAACTCTGGAATTGTTAACTATCTGGTTGTTAACTCTGGGATTGTAAACTCTGGAATTGTTAACATTGTTGTTGTTAACTCTGGGATTGTTAACAATATGGTTGTTAACTCTGGGATTGTAAACTCTGGAATTGTTAACTAAATGGTTGTTAACTCTGGGATTGTTAAGAGTGTGGTTGTTAACTATGGGATTGTTAAGAGTGTGGTTGTTAACTCTGGGATTGTTAAGAGTTGGTTGTTAACTCTGGGATTGTTAACAGTGTGGTCGCTAACTCCGGGATTGTTAACAGGGTGGTTGCTAACTCTGGGATTATTAAGAGTGTGGTTGTTAACTCTGGGATTGTTAACAGTGTGGTTGCTAACTCTGGGATTCTTGCCAGTGTGGTTGTTAATTCTTGGATTGTTATAGTGTGGTTGTTAACTCTGGGATTTGAAATTCTAGAATTGTTAACAGTGTAATTGATAACTTTGGGATTGTTAACAGTGTGGTTGCTAACTCTGGGATTGTTAAGAGTGTGGTTGTTAACTCTATGATTTTAAATTATAGAATTGTTAACAACGTAGTTGTTAACTTTGAGATTGTTAACAATGTGGTTGCTAACTTTGGGATTGTAAGATTGTGGTTGTTAACTTTGGGATCTTAAACTCTGGAATTTTTAACAGTCTGGTTGTTAATCGTGTGGATTGTTTACTGTATGGTTAAGTCTAGGATATTCAATACTATGGTTATTGATTCTGGTATTGTTAAGAGTGTGGTTGTTAACTATGGAATTGTCGACTCTGAGATTGTTAACCCCGGTGTTGTTAGCTCAGGCGTTGTTAGCTCTGTGGTGTTAATTTTAGCGCTGATAACTCTGGAATTGTTAACTCCTAGTATGTTAACTCTAATATTGTTAACTAGCTCTGTTGACTCTAAAATTATACATTCTTTGGTTGGTAACTCTAATGTTAACTCTGTGGTTGTTACCTGTGGGGTATACTCTGATTTTAACGTTGAATGTTGTTAACGATGTAAGGTTGTTAATTAATGTTAACTCTGCGGTTTGTGGCTCTTGAGCTCGTAAGTCTGAGATTGCTAACGCTGTTAACTCTCTTTGTTAAATATGGAGAGGGGGTGAGTGGTCTCGAGGTATGGTGCCCGCTTCGAGTGCTGGAGGTCCCGGGTTCAAGCCCCGGTGAGGGCCGGGAATTTTTTTACGTGGACTCCTAGTAACAAAAGTTACCCTGGTCTCTAGGTACTGAGATCGGACGCCCGTGTGTATTGTTGCGCATGTTTTAAAAAAATCCCTTGGCAGTTGGAAATCGAAAAACAGCAGCCTAACGGCGCTTCCCGGACAAAATTTCGAGTTAAAAATTTACCCAAAGTATTTCTGGATCCTCGCCGGTGCTAGGGAGTTCATGCACTGAGCTGAGATTCTCCCGACTCAGGCTTGAGTTAGGAGTAGAATGGAGCACTTATGGGTTACACCCGTGTGCCGTGATGTTGATCCGTCGACTAAACTAAATTAAACATTGTTAAATATGACGTTAACTCCGAGGACCTTAACTCTGTAGTTAACTCTACGGTTGTTAACTCTGCGATTGTTAACTCTCGTTGTTAAGTATGATGTTAACTCTGAGGTTGTTAAATCTGAGGTTGTTAAGTTTAGTTGTTAACTCGGATTTTGTTAAATATGCGGTCAACTTAGGAGTAGAAGAAAACTGTTCTATTTCTTTCCAATGTTAACATTTACTTTCTGTGTGTGTGAGCTTGCGAGTACGCGCGTGTGAGTGTTTTTTTTTTTTTTGGGTTTCTTTCGATCTGGCAAACAAAGCCAATTGTGGCACATGGCAGATTGTTGATCTATTCAGCACGGTGGCAGAATTAGAAGAGACACGACGAACTAAATCACAGACACAAACTACTGCGCTAATAGCAAATTTGTACAGACATCGATTCTGCGCCCAGATTCCGCTTTTTGTTCACTTTTAATTAAAAGAACATTATGTTTCATCATTACATTACCGTTCCCAATTATATTATAAATACACTGTTGTCATTATTGCTTCTTCTTCCATTATTTTAGGTGACAAATGAGTGGTTTTTCATATTACTCTTTTGTTCTTTTTGAGCATTACAAATAAATTGTTTTAGTTATTACACATGTGGTTCCGGTTGTTT
>JACEFZ010017670.1:0-105000 GCA_014155875.1 Cepaea nemoralis
AATTGGGACACCATAGTTGGCACACCGGCATCCGTACACAGCTGTTGTTCACTCTTCGATATGTAGGGCGGCAGTGTTACGCCCAGAGGTGCACGATATAATTACCCTGACAACTAAGGACAATGACTTAGACAATGACAGAATCACGAACAACTAGAATATGTACCACGTAAATTAAATGTCGATGTCCTGTCTTCGTTCTATCAGTATTGCCTTACGTTACTATTATAGTTAATTTATGTAAGTGTTGTGCACGCAAGTGCCATCTGCTCGCCCGAAAGTAGTTCCATCGTGACGGTAAACAATGAGAAAATAGACCAAAAATATTAATAACTGCTTTTCATAAATATAAATAACCTAATGATGTTTAAATAAATAAATATATTACTTTCGTAAATCAAATAAAGAAATAATAGCTGATATAACGTACCGATTCAGGCGAGCGCTGTTTAGCAACTTTGTAAACACTCGCTTGCTGTATGCTAATGAGCCCAGACGACTGTTTGTCAATCATCTGACGTCACAGCACAGCGCGATGAAAAATCGATATTGTTTGCTGGCTTTATATCGCTCCGCCGTGAATCATCTTTGGTACTCATTTCTTAACAAAAAGGTGAATATATAAATAAATACGAGAAACCAAGAATATTAATACTTACAGCTTTGATGAATACATACTTTGACTAAATAAATATTTCATAAACACAATTAAACAGTTTAATACGTCACGATAGGCACATTTCTAGCTTGCAACATTTTTCTCGTCTGCACAAATCACCGTCACTACACCAATTAAATTAAACCCTAGTCTGGAGCTCGTGGACGAGTGGATTAGCTTGAACTTTGCGTCCAAGCTTCACTTCTGACAACCACAATTACCCTTGGCTGTGGGTATTAGCTTGGCTCTTCCGTCCAAGCACCACTTCTTGACACCACAATTACCCTGGCCTGTCAACAACTCACTGACAGGCCTCATCGGGTACTTCTCTCACACCAATACAAGAATACTTGCAAGTCGTGTGGGAGGCAAAATACATAGTGCAGTTTATTGCCATTGGCTCGCTACAGCAATGAACAGTCGCTAATGAAACACATAACACTCTACCACAGAATCCTCTATCACAAATAGCTAACCACTATGCTACTTTCTATCTATGTAGTTACAACAAAACCCTAGCTCTATTCTAAACGAGGTGTACTCGACACGTCCTGTCTCCCGTCTGCCAATCGTTACTCCAGCCGGTACACACCACGCGGAGTCACCTTCACCTTGACGCGTGTTGCCTCACCTGGCACGCTTGATGGCAAACGTGTCATGTTGAGTGTCTACTCAACTTCTCCCGCTACCACGAGGCGTGATGCTTATCGTGGTTAGAGTGCTAACTCTCTGAACCACGCCTGCGTGTCTCATGAGGGAATGGTTAACCTGACCCTATTCCCTCATCTCCCCTGCCCTTGCCTCGGGCACAGTATCCCCTCATGGCCTCTTTAAGATTACCTGCTCTTCCTGGCTGAGGGGATGTGTTCAAGTCTTTGACACTCACGCTCACTCATTCACTCTCACTCATTCACTCTCACGCTCACTCATTCACTCTCACGCTCAATCATTCACTCTCACGCTCACTCATTCACTGTTACGCTCACTCATTCACTCTCACTCATTCACTCTCCCGCTCAATCATTTACTCTCCCGCTCACTCTCCCGCTCACTCATTCACTCTCCCGCTCACTCATTCACTCTCCCGCTCACTCATTCACTCTCCCGCTCACTCATTCACTCTCCCGCTCACTCATTCACTCTCCTGCTCACTCATTCACTCTCACATTCACTCTCACTCATTCACTCTCACTCATTCATTCACAACCACAGACACTCTCACTCATTCACTCTCCCGCTCACTCATTCGCTCTCACGCTCACTCATTCACTCTCCCGCTCACTCATTCACCCTCACGCTCACTCATTCACTCTCACTCATTCACTCTCCCGCTCACTCATTCACTCTCACTCATTCACTCTCCCGCTCACTCATTCACTCGCACGCTCAATCATTCACTCTCCCGCTCACTCATTCACTCTCACGCTCACTCATTTACTCTCACGCTCACTCATTTATGCTCACTCATTCACTCTCACTCATTCACTTTCACTCATTCTGTCTCTCATTCACACTCACTCACTCTCTCACTCAAACTACAGTAATGAACATAAGTTTAGATTATACATGATAAAATCAAATGGTATTTAACTTATAATATGACAGATGAGAATACACAAACATATGGATTCGCGTGTTACATAACATGCGTGTTACATGACATGCATCTGCTCAGCTCTCTCTCTCTCTCTCTCTCTCTCTCTCTCTCTCTCTCTGTATTCTTTCATATACACACACTCACACGCATGCGCGCGCTCACACACACACACACACACACTAACAAATCAACTCTCCCACTGTCTCACTCTCTAACACACAATCCTACACACACACACTCACTCTCTCAATCACACTCTCTCACACATACACGTACACATGAACGCATGCACGCACGCACACACTCCCTCACTCACTCTCACACATACACGTACGAATGCATGCACTGACACATTCCCCCACCATTTCTCGCTCAATCACTCTCTCTCCACACACGCATGCACACACGCATTCACTCTCTCCCTCTCTCTGACACCCACTCTCTCTCTCTCTCTCTCTCTCTCTCTCTCTCTCTCTCTCTCTCTCTCTCTCTCTCTCTCTCTCGCTCCCACACGCACACACATATATAGTGAACAATTATAATGAACAATTATACCAGTAAATGAATTATGGTGGCATATAGTCGGTATGGATTAAGTATTGAAAGAGTTTTCGGTTAAATGTGTAGGGACTCATTTGTGTTTTCAGATCTGGAGGCAGATGATTCCATAAGTGAGCACCAGAATAGGCAAAACATGTTTTGTATAGGTCCAATCTAGGCTTTGAGACATGTAACAAATTTAGGCGCTTGCTGTTCATTGCATTAGATTGAATCAGCGGCAGAAGATACTCTGGGGTATTTTGAGATATAATTTTATTCACTAATTTGGCTTTGTTGAAAAGGAAGCGCTTTTGTAGTGGTAGAAGTCTTAGATGACTGTACAAATTATTACTTTCAACGTGCTTTATGCCAGAAACCAGACGAATAACGCGGTTTTGTAGAGAACATAGTCGTTTTAAATTAGATTTAGGGCAACCATCCCAAACTGTGGAACAGTAATCGAGATGTGATTGGATATAGCATGTATAGAATATTTTTCGTGTGCTTTCGTCCAGGAAGTGCTGAATTTTAGCAAGTTGGTAAACTTTTTGTGCTATTTTCTTGGTAAGAGCGTGAACATGAGAGCTCCAGTTCAAATGGCTGTCTATTAAAAGCCCTAGTGTTTTATGTTCAGTCACATTAACTATAGGTAACGTGCCCATGCGGAGTTCGAGCGGTGATCCAGTTATGGCTAGTGTCTGTAGTTTTTGTCTGGTCGTTATTAGCATGGATTTGGTTTTGCCGATGTTAATTTGCATGCGGTTTTCATTGCTCCATCTAGTAAGATTATCAAGTTCCTTTTGTAAAGAATTCTCTAATTCACTACGGTTTTCTTGACTAGTATATATAGTACAGTCGTCAGCAAATAGATCACAAGTTGTATTGATATATAAAGGAAGATCATTAATATAAACTGCAAAAAGCAGCGGACCTAGTATTGAGCCCTGAGGCACACCAATATTAAGCTGTGTGGGTCTTGATAGACAGTTGTTGAAGGACACGACTTGTTGCCTGTCGGATAGAAATGACGTAATTATGTTCACCATGTTGGTGCTTGTCTTCATTTGCTTTAGTTTTCTAATTAAAATATCGTGATCTACCATATCAAAAGCTTTTTTAAAGTCTACAAACACCGCTCCACAAATTCTGCCGTTGTTGATGTTTAAGTGCCAGTTATCGGTCATTTTTGTTAGAGCACTATGGCAAGAATATTTAGGTCGAAACCCAGATTGACTGTTAATTATTAGATCGTTGTTAATTAAATGGTGTAACGTTATTTTATGAATGTGTTTTTCTAGTGGTTTTGATAGCGACGATAATAAGGAAATAGGTCTGTAATTACCCAAAACGCTATTATCGATTGAGCCATTTTTAATTAGCGGAAACACTTTAGCAATTTTAAAAGCAGATGGAAAGTAGTTTTTGGCCAGGCACTGGTTATATATGAACGTTAAGGACTCACTAATGACTGGTGCAGCACAACGAAGAATTCTATTACTGATACCATCTAGGCCGTGTGAGTTTGTTGATTTGAGGTTCAAGAGATATTTATAAACGTCTGCAACAGACATTAAAGGAATCTCATCGGGAATATTTCTGGTCTCGAATAATCCAGAGCCTTCTCGAAGGACCGGTCAGTGTGTCCACAGCCCCGTAGACACCGATGGGGCCCGCCGATTGCGGGGTCCACGAGAAACTCAGAGAGAGTTACCACCCGTGTCGGATTGCGACACGTGTGGAAAGGCAGACACGGACTGGACATCGAGGAAGCAACAGGGCTTACCTTAAGGGGGACTTGATAGTTTAGACCCAAGTGTATTTAGGGGTCTTATGCATATGTTAGATAGCTGATAGAGTTGTTGTGATAATTATGTTTATTGTAAACTCATGTGATATGCAATTTACAGATCGCTGGCTTGCGAAAACTCTCTTCGCCAGCTTACTGTAACATAATAATAATAAATGATGTTAGATTGCATATGAACGGAGTTTGTTGCCTGTATGAGCCCGAGTTTCATTCCCCTAGAGATCTAGGACGGTGACAGAGATGGTTGAGGATCTGTGCTCCAATAGGGGATGCAGTGCAGTAGTTCGTTTGTAGAAAGTACCGGTGTCGTGTGATATGTTAGGACGTCACATATTCTAGGTCATGTGACAATGATGCTAGGTGGTCAATTCCCTTTATAGCAGCTCTCTTTTCCAGACAATTCCAGAAAATTCAGAAAAATATCCTGTCCTCATTTTTTTGACACTGGGTCGACCACCAGAGCCGCATTGGTCGGAAAACAATAGAAGGACCTGGTCAAAGCTGGGGATTGAACCCGTACCCATATATTGGTTAGCAAGCAGGCTAACCACAGTGTCACCACGCCTCCTTGCAGTCTAGATATTCAGCTTGATTAAGCCCAGCTGGAAAATTGAAGAGCTTGGACTGTTGGCAGTTGTAAACTGGTGACGTGATTAGCGTGGGGAAATACGGATGTCAGCTGTTGACATAGCCACTGTGGAGCTGCCAACGTATTCATTGAGTCCTTCTGATGTGTGCTCTAAGGCAATGTTCTAGCCTTCAAGACATATTGACGTTAAATGTTCTAGTCTACAAGCATATTCATGTGACGTGCGGTCCTACAAGAATATTGTCTCATTCCGATATGTTTATAGGCAAACGGCAATTTATTTGTGATAACCGCATTTATTTCCCAGATCATGTCCCGGTACCAATTATTGGCTTGGCTGACCTGGGAGTCTACTTCAATATTGTACAGATGTCCACACATATAAGAGGATTCGAAGACAGGACCACTGGGCCGCCAGTTTCTATCGTGGCATAGAAACAGCGCACGGATGGGTGTATTAGGGCTGGGATGGCATGATGGGCAGCATCATGATCGACTACTCCATTTGGCAAGGTTGTTGACAATGGTGATGATAATGAGGATGATAATGATGATAATAACAGTGAAGATGATGAGGATGATGATAATGAAAACATGTGTGGCAGTTTGGCTGCTTAAAAAAAAAATAATAAGCGTAAACTAAATGAGAAATAGATAACACATACCATGTTGACATATTGTCCAACAGCGCTGATTAAATCATCTCCCTGATCTTTCAAGAATGTCAGCTTGTTGGAGATAAATGTTGCTTTCCTCTGTTTCGCAGACGCCATTTGTACAGTACTTGGGTCTAGTCCTATGAAAGTGGATAATAAACATGTCTACCCATAGAAAGTGGATAATAAACATGTCTACCCCTAGGAAAGTGGATCATAAACATGTCTAGTCCTGGAAAAGTGGAGAATAAACAGCTCAGCAAATTAATGATATGGATATTTTGGCAACAAAGCAGGTTACGTTGTAAATGGATTTACTGAAGCGTAAAACAATTTAGTTTTTATCACATATGGTTCAGTCTCTTTCCGCAGAAAGCGTCGCACAAAGCACGAACTCCGTAGCTACTGCGACGACCATCAGGAGTCTCTGAACAAAAATAAAACATGCACTCGTGAACCGAAGGATGCGGCCCAGAATCGAACCCACAACCTTCGGAGCCCGAGACAGACAGCTTGACGACTTTGTCACAGAGACTCACGAAATGATAGCAGTTGGAGTGAATAATATCTCTACTCTACAACAAATTATAGTCACATTAAATGAGTTAATTTATCCACTCTACCACATATGCTAGTAGTAATTTAGAATGCATTAATTACTCAACTCTACCACAAATAGTGTGTCACTAAGAATTAGTTAATTTATCCGGTCTACCATAAATGTTAGTCACTTTTAATGAGCTAATTTCTCCATTATAGCACACATTTTAGGTAGGTTACTATTTTCAGATATTTTCTGTATTTTTTTTTTCTAGTTACAGTTTTAAAATTTTCTCATTATTGCAGTTAAAGTTAGTTGCATATCAATTACAGGAGTCACAGTTAACCCCAGCATTTTTTGACTGTTGTGTGATCTCTCTTCAAGTTTACGTCCGGTAGTTTACCTTTGCTTTCAAAACGACCGGCACCCAAACCATTTCATTAAAAAAAAATAAGCAATGCGATTTGCTGCCAAATCGCAGCTGTGTTAAGAACGTCCATAACCCCTCAGCGAAGGAGCCGGCCATATAGCAGTGCAATATTAAATTACATATTTTCAAAATGAACCAAAAAAAAAACAAAAACGCTGACATATATATTCTTGGGGATCACGTGAGGGGATTGCATTGACAGGTGTTGATGTGCACAAAGTTCCGTCATCTATCGGAGAGAGGTTTATGTAGAGACATGTCTCCTGACCTGGTACCAAAGTATTGCCTTCACAGAAGCTGTGTTGTAGAGCGCTACTTCTCCTCTCCAAGCTCGGAAACCATTGGGCTGTGCACGATGGGTACTGTAATTTGCCATCTGTGGAGAGACATATAATGGTGTAGCCACGTTCATGCTACAGGACTGTACACGATGTGTACTGTAAATTACCATCCGTGGAGAGGTATATATTGGTGTAGTCAAGTTCATGCTACAGGACTGTACACGGTGGGTACTGTAAATTACCATCCGTGGAGAGGTATATATTGGTGTAGCCAAGTTCATGCTACAGGACTGTACACGGTGGGTAGTGTAAATTACCATCCGTGGAGAGGTATATATTGGTGTAGCCAAGTTCATGCTACAGGACTGTACACGGTGGGTACTGTAAATTACCATCCGGGGAGAGGTATATATTGGTGTAGCCAAGTTCGTGCTACAAGACTATGCACACGAGTGGCTGGAATCAGGCACAGGTTGGCCATGTTTGCTAAGTGTATTTTAGTTATTTCATTGTCCTCAGACTCAGTGTGTTTTAAGTATTTCATTGTCAACAGTCTCATTGTGTTTTAAGTATTTCATTGTCAACTGTCTCATTGTATTTTCGGTATTTCATTGCTAAAAGACCCAGAGTGTTTTAGGTATTTTATTGTCAACAGACTCAGTGTGTTTTCAGTATTTCATTGTCAACAGACCCAGTGTCTTTTCGGTATTTCATTGTCAACAGACTCAGTGTGTTTTCAGTATTTCATTGTCAACAGACCCAGTGTGTTTTCGGTATTTCATTGCTAACAGATTCAGTGTGTTTTCGGTATTTCATTGTCCATAGATTCCAACACAATCCACACAGTCTAGTTCACAAGAATACAAGTGGGTGTTACAGATGAAAAGCTGTCATCAGCGAGGAAACAAACCCTGGGCAACAACATATCTACAAACACTGACAGCTGTATATGTGGTGTAGGGTGTTGATGTACAACATACAACGTGTGCTAGTTCAATCATCCACTTAATGGATTCACTGTACCGAAACCTTGTTTAAATACTGACAAACTACAATGAAATCTGCGAGCTACGGACTGAAATCGAAACGTAACGATCAAATCCGAAAGTGTTATAATTATGTCAATGTTTCTCAAAGCTAAAACAAAATGTAAGTAAGCTTAAGCTAACCTTGTGAGGCCCTGAATCCAAGAAAAACGGACAACTGGAATAGTGGGTTGGTAGTGCAGCAGGGCTTGGGTCTCTGAGAAAATGTTCTACATACAAAACTGCAACCACGGTAGTCCGTATTAGAAAGGGAATTCCCGAAGCTTTTCCTAGAATTATATTTAACATCTGGGAATTCCCTTTCTTATATAGCCTTCTTTGGATGCCGTAGGACTAGTAAGAATTGTATTATGGAAAGCCAGCGTGTGGACTACTCACACGTGTGCGTGCCTGCATGCGCGCGCGCGTGCGTGTGTGTGTGTATTTGTTTGTTTGTTTGTTTGTTCGATAACCCTTATTTTTGGATTGAAGGCCTGGCAAGGTTTGTAAAATGTTTACTTATAAATTGAGTGTAAACATTAAATAACAATAAAATAACGGACCTTTTTACCCGCCTCAATGCCTGTTGGGTATATGGTGCTAGTTAGGTATTTCTATAGCAGACTCAACACTCTATGGGTGACGTGGTGAAGTATTTCTATAGCAGACTCGACACTCTTTGGGTGACACGGTAAAGTATTTCTATAGCAGACTACACACTCTGTGGGTGACGTGGTGAAGTATTTCTATAACCCATGTCTGATAGAGAAGTAGTGGGTTCAACCCCTACACCCATGTCTGATAGAGAGGTAGAGAGGTAGCGGGTTCAACACTTACACCCATGTCTGATAGAGAGGTAGCGGGTTCAACCGCTACACCCATGTCTGATAGAGAGGTAGAGAGGTAGCGGGTTCAACCCCTACACCCATGTCTGATAGAGAGGTAGAGAAGTAGCGGGTTCAACACCTACACCCATGTCTGATAGAGAGGTAGTGGGTTCAACCCCTACACCCATGTCTGATAGAGAGGTAGAGGGTTCAACACCTACACCCATGTCTGATAGAGAGGTAGAGAGGTAGCAGGTTCAACCCCTACACCCATGTCTGATAGAGAGTTAGCGGGTTCAACCGCTACACCCATGTCTGATAGAGAGGTAGAGAGGTAGCGGGTTCAACCGCTACACCCATGTCTGATAGAGAGGTAGAGAGGTAGCGGGTTCAACCCCTACACCCATGTCTGATAGAGAGGTAGAGAGGTAGCGGGTTCAACCCCTACACCCATGTCTGATAGAGAGGTAGAGAGGTAGCGGGTTCAACCCCTACACCCATGTCTGATAGATAGTTAGCGGGTTCAACCGCTACACCCATGTCTGATAGAGAGGTAGAGAGGTAGCGGGTTCAACCCCTACACCCATGTCTGATAGAGAGGTAGAGAGGTAGCGGGTTCAACACCTACACCGACGTCTGATAGAGAGGTAGCGGATTCAACCCCTACACCGATGTCTGATAGAGAGATAGAGAGGTAGCGGGTTCAACCCCTACACCGATGTCTGATAGAGAGGTAGCGGGTTCAACCCCTACACCGATGTCTGATAGAGAGATAGAGAGGTAGAGAGGTAGCGGGTTCAACCCTACACCCATGTCTGATAGAGAGATAGAGAGGTAGAGAGGTAGCGGGTTCAACCCCTACATCCATGTCTGATAGAGAGGTAGCGGGTTCAACCCCTACACCGATGTCTGATAGAGAGGTAGCGGGTTCACCCCTTCACCGATGTATGATAGAGAGATAGAGAAGTAGCGGGTTCAACCCCTACACCGATGTCTGATAGAGAGATAGAGGTAGCGGGTTCAACCCCTACACCCATGTCTGATATAGAGGTAGCGGGTTCAACCCCTACACCCATGTCTGATATAGAGGTAGCGGGTTCAACCCCTACACGTATGTATGATAGAGAGATAGAGAGGTAGCGGGTTCAACCCCTACACTAATGTCTGCTAGAGAGGTAGCGGGTTCAACCCCTACACCGATGTATGATAGAGATATAAAGAGGTAGCGAGTTCAACCCCTACACCGACGTCTGATAGACAGATAGAGAGGTAGCGGGTTCAACCCCTACACTAATGTCTGATAGAGAGGTAGCGGGTTCAACCCCTACACTGATGTCTGATAGAGAGGTAGCGGGTTCAACCCCTACATCGATGTATGATAGAGATATAGAGAGGTAGCAAGTTCAACCCCTACACCGACATCTGATAAACAGATAGAGAGGTAGCGGGTTCAACCCCTACACCGATGTATGATTGAGATATAGAGAGGTAGCGGGTTCAACCCCTACACTAATGTCTGATAGAGAGTTAGCGGGTTAAACCGCTACACCGGTGACTTGGACTAAAATGTTAACTTCTCGTCCTTGACTTGAAGAAGTAAATACCAAGTACCTCAGAAGATGTAGTGGGTTAGCATGATGGCGAGGGACACTGGTAACAGGGAAGTCTAGCCCACACATAAATCTGTCCAGCGTAGACTACTCTCGAGTTCAAGGCGAGCGAACGTATCAAACATAAAATGAAGAAATAAACACTCGTCATTGAAGGTGATAAACACTCGTCATTGAAGGTGATAAACACTCGTCGTTGAAGGTGATAAACACTCGTCGTTGAAGGCGATAAACACTCGTCATAGAAGGTGATAAACACTCGTCATTGAAGGTGATAAACACTCGTCGTTGAAGGTGATAAACACTCGTCGTTGAAGGTGATAAACACTCGTCGTTGAACGTGATAAACACTCGTCGTTGAAGGTGATAAACACTCGTCATTGAAGGTGATAAACACTCGTCATTGAAGGTTATAAACACTCGTCATTGAAGGTTATAAACACTCGCCATTGAAGGTGATAAACACTCGTCATTGAAGGTGATAAACACTCGCCATTGAAGGTTATAAACACTCGTCTTTGAAGGTGATAAACACTCGTCATTGAAGGTGATAAACACTCGTCATCGTAGGTGATAAACACTCGTCATTGAAGGTGATAAACACTCGTCGTTAAAGGTGATAAACACTCGTCGTTGAATGTGATAAACACTCGTCAATGAAGGTGATAAACACTCGTCATTGAAGGTTATAAACACTCGCCTTTGAAGGTGATAAACACTCGTCATTGAAGGTGATAAACACTCGTCATTGAAGGTGATAAACACTCGTCATTGAAGGTGATAAACACTCGTCATTGAAGGTGATAAACACTCGTCATTGAAGGTGATAAACACTCGTCATTGAAGGTGATAAACACTCGTCATTGAAGGTGATAAACACTCGTCATTGAAGGTGATAAACACTCGTCATTGAAGGTTATAAACACTCGTCATTGAAGGTGATAAACACTCGTCGTTGAAGGTTATAAACACTCGTCATTGAAGGTTATAAACACTCGCCATTGAAGGTGATAAACACTCGTCATTGAAGGTGATAAACACTCGTCATTGAAGGTGATAAACACTCGTCATTGAAGGTGATAAACACTCGTCATTGAAGGTGATAAACACTCGTCATTGAAGGTGATAAACACTCGTCATTGAAGGTGATAAACACTCGTCATTGAAGGTGATAAACACTCGTCCATTGAAGGTGATAAACACTCGTCATTGAAGGTTACAAACACTCGTCATTGAAGGTTATAAACACTCGCCATTGAAGATGATAAACACTCGCCATTGAAGGTGATAATCACTCGTCATTGAAGGTGATAAACACTCGTCATTGAAGGTTATAAAAACTCGTCAATGAAGGTGATAAACACTCACCATTGAAGGTGATAAACACTCGCCATTGAAGGTGATAAACACTTGTCATTGAAGGTGATAAACACTCGTCATTGAAGATGATAAACACTCGTCATTGAAGGTGATAAACACTCGTCATTAAAGGTGATAAACAGAATTCTTTCATGTTGCATATAATCATTGTAAGATATGGACGTGAATCCTGGACATGTTGCATATAATCATTGAAATAATAAAAACGTCCCTACCCTTTCCTATTTATGGACTCCCTTAAAAATAAACAAACCCTTACAATTACTGTTTAAGTAACTTACTTAATGTAGGAGAAAATAAAACAGCGATAGACTGACCGTGGTACAGCTAAATTTATTTTGGCTTGTTTTCTCTCCCGTACCTGGCCAATCCTGGCGAGGGGGAAAACAAAGACTGAAGCGGCCATTTCTAGTCAAGAGAACACGCAAGAAAGTCGACCTTTCCCTTCGGGGAGACGATATTTTGCCTTAAAACATGATTCTCTTCAAGCTATTGGTATGTTATCTACATTATTAAGATATATTTATGTATTACATAGACCAGTATGTTTAATTAAGAATTAGTTACAATTCTCTTAAACCAGGCTGGATGATGTTTACTAAGGAAACACATGTGGGCGCCACGCTGTAATTTTTTCCTATGTCTTAAAATTTCAAATCCTTATGTTAATATCTTTTATAGGCATTATGAACTTATATCTAATAGTGCTTATCTATAAAGATTACGTGTAATGTAGAGTATCAACTCTCGTCAGAAATTCTTCTCAAATTAGGAACAGACTCCTGATTCATACCTCAAAGAAGAAATCTCGTTTCTGTCAATTTCATATTCCTATGTTAAAACTTCTATGCATTGTGAACTATGTCTCACTATCTATGCTTAGAAATCTGCAAATAATCTATGGACTATAGAAAGGAAGTTTTATCCATGCGGGGACATACAAATGATTACGCGTATTCCTGACTCTTAGTCTACTCTTAGTCAGGGGATAAAATGCTTCGCCACATCATAATCTGTAACTTGGAACTATAGTGTTAAATTTTAGTACCATCCTTTTGTTAACAGATTAGTAACCACTCCATATGAGGGTGAACATATAATCATCGAAGTGACTATTTACAATGGAATTGCGAATATAAGAAAATTATATTCGCAATCGAAGTAGGTCACGTGATTATTCCTATGCGTGTGTCCACATTACAATATTTTGTTGGTCCGTTAACGTGTCCTCAGTAGCATAGTGGTTGGTGTTTCCGCCTGGTGCACGGGAGCTCCGGGTTCGATTCCCAAATCGGGAGGTGACGTTTTTTTTTTTTTTTCATTTTCAGGAGTTAGGTGACCCCAATGCTTGTCTGATGATTTCGCTTTAGGCATATGTTTTCTACGGATTTTGTGTATTAGGTGTTGTTTATCTTGCTCCGCAGGAACCTGCACACTTGTCTTTCTGTTCTTATCTGTCCTCTATACTTTTGTTATCTTGGGAAAGGAGCTTAGCCACCCGAACATGAGTTCTCTCTCTCTCTCTCTCTCTCTCTCTCTCTCTCTCTCTCTCTCTCTCTCTCTCTCTCTCTCTCTCTCTCTCTTTCTCTCTCTCACGCTCGCTCTAAGTCTCGATCTCCCACCTCTCCCTTTCTTGTCTTTACCACTCTTTAATGTCTTTCAATACATCTTTCTCATATCTCTGACTCTCACACTGTCTTCGTTATCTATCTTTCTCATATCTCTTTTCCACCTGCTTCAGATATACCGGGTTTTCCTGCACTTTATAATATGCGTAGCATTTCCTTTTCCTTGTTTATTTATTAATTAATGAGGCCAGTCAATCGAAAGCCTGGTGTTTGAATTGCCTAATCATGTCTTGCTGTGGCGAAGCATATTACTGTCAGCTTGGACCAGAACAGAGTCACTCAGATAGGATGTAATGGGGGCCATAGAAAGTGTCAAATTGAGAGAATCATAAATAGTAGGACGGTAACGTAAACAAGTATGGATGCCTGGTATGGTAACAGTAAGTGTACAGAAACGAAAGTTAACAATACAATTCTTGAACTTGCCTGGGGACAGAATTATTTGTAGAGATCGTTATTTGTATTGGGGATACCTGTTCTGAACAATTATTCTTGATATTTAAACAGGACTAACGTAATGTAAAAATAAAACGGGATGCCAAAAGAACGAACAGAAGTAAGATGTAAGAAGAAGAGTGATTCATTAATAAATACGGAGAATTCGGCAGAATTAAACTCGCAACAGTGAACATTCCTAATTAAATTAACCACCTTCTTAGACTTCTTAATGGCCCAAACTAAAATTGACTAGTAAGCAGACGATGTGACATGTTTGTTACTTCCCGCAAATCGATTGCGAATATAATTTTTTTATATTCGCAATTCCATTGCAAATATAATTTTTTTTATATTTGCAATTTCATTGCGAATAGTGCCTCCCTATAATCATTTAAATAAAATATTATTAAATATTATTATATTATTAATATAAAATATGATTAAAATTAAATATAATCATTTCATAAAATAGTGTTAGGGACATGCCATGTTTGAATATAAATTCATGAACAATTAAAGTAAACGCGTGATGTAAATGCATGTTCGGATAGGATTCAATCCCCATCGCCTCACCGTAGTAGAAACAGAAGCGAAGATTGATGTGAATAAATTGCTTGCAATATTCAGAAGACTGGACCATGCGGCATAAGTTATTCTTATAAATACCCTCCGAATAATAGCAGTCATTGACAAAATATATCACAGCGGCTACTATCCTCATCTGCGGTACGCAGTGGGAGAAAACAATGTATGTTTTAGTTATGGATTAACCCCTGAGAAAATCCAAAAACAAAGGCTCCCTGCATCAGAATTATGATTAATTATTATGTAGGATTATCATGTACTTGATGTCAGAAAAATGGACATGTATGTTTTTTTTCTGGTATGAGAATTTTCTCTGTTCTGATTGTTACTTTTTCCTGTGGGAATATACATTTTAATGTTGTACCTTGGGATTAGAGGATGTTGATGTAAGAATCCATGTGTACGTAAGTACTTAAGAAGCCAATGTTGAATAGTCTTGACCTAATGATGATGATTATAGTGCCGAAAGGAAGACGCGGCATTAGAAACCACAGAGATTCTGTATAGGCTATTCTCTTCAAGTAATGAGAGAGACAATATCAACATATTGGATGGACAGAATGACTTCACTCGTCTAATTGTCCCAGTAACAACAGAACATAAAATATAAGTGAGAAAATACCTTACTTACTATGAAGAGTCAGAATGGCTCTACTCAGCAATGAGGGACAGTGGAACATGGACACCCACTCCTTTCCCCTTCTCCCCTTGGTGTTTTGTATTTGTGTTTGTAATTGTGTTGTAAACCTTTTATCATAACACAATAGGTTAATGCTAGTGTTGTATTCTTTGTCATCCCTTTTCTATAGAAGAGAAGCAGGTGGTGGTTGAATGTGGTGGGACTATAACACTAAATCTGGATCCTGGGTCAACAGCCAGAAAGTGAATGTCCTAACCATAGTCTGCATCTAGAAATACCCATGGACTGCTGCGCTCAATAGCTCCATAGCGAGCAACAGATAAATTAGAAGACAACTGACTGGGTGAGTGATTAAGTCCTATTTTAGTAGGAATATCCAGGATGGACTTCAAGATCTAATAATCTACAAAGATGAAGATCAACAGAGTAACTGACAACAGTGTATCGTCTGCTTTACGTCTGAGAAGTATCACCTATAAGCCTTATCACTCAGCAAAATCAGTGAAACTATGGGACAATCCTACAAGTTACTAAAACTAGCAACAGTGAAAGCCCTTCAACTGTTGGTTGGGTTACCAAGTTAATATCCAACAATGGATAAGTTTTCGAAACAATGTCTCACAGCTGCAACAGTCAAACATGGAATTCAGCTATTCAACACTAAGTTCTGGCTCAACCAAATGGGGAGAAGACACTGAACCACATAAGCCAATACAACCAAGGTACAAACTGAATATCATCTGAAACATAACTACGAAACCAGATTACCTCAAGGTTCCAAACCCTGAACACCATCAGATAAAAGACCATATGAAAGCAACTAAATGTCTCTATATCTGCAACAAGAGGAATCATCCAATTGTTTGCAAACCTGTTACTGTGCTGGATTTATTCATCTGCGGATATATGTAGGTATAGATCAAGTGTGGCCCTAGTCACAGATACTACCATGAGATGCCTCTCAGTCAATTAAAGTTCTACACTGGACTAGATAACAACGACTAATTCCTTGCCGGTCCAATGTCAGCCTAAATGCCATGGGTTATAGTCTCGCGACTAGGTGGGTGAAACCTTAGTGTAAGCCAATTTGGTAGTCGGATATTATAAGCCGAGAAGCTGAATGGACGTCATCTTTTCATCAGACCTGATGATAAAGGGAATTACCTTCTGCAAAGCTTAAGTGGAACTCTTGAAGTATGACCAACCGGAGGCACCAAATTTCACAAACAGGGCACCGAGCCTAAGGCAACAGAATATTCGTGATTCTAGCCCCAAACGGAGGGGATATATGGTGTGTGATTTTTCAATTCCTGGGTTATGGAGTATAAAATAGTCACCAGCCAATTACCAGTGGATAAATATTAGGAACATAACTGAGTGCATTAATTCGGTACCCAGATAATGGGAAAAGGATCTAATCGACAGCAAAGGTGAACCCTTAACCGCACACCAGGAGCAAATTGACTCTATTAATTAGTTTAATTAATAGTACAAAATGCTGTTTATATGTTGGTTTTTTTTCTGAAGGTAACAGGTCAGTAGTTTTTTTTCCCCAATGGTATAGATGGTATAGTATTTTGACACCAACTCATTATTTTTAACAATGAGAGAATGGTAAAAGGTGTCAGAAACATGTTATTTTGGGTTCTATTTAATATCTTTATTTGCCTTAATTATGAGGGAAAATGAAAGTAGACCCAATTTGTGGTTGTTATGTTGTTTGTGATAACATTGTTGTTGTTTTTTTTTTTTTTTTTGGGGGGGGGGGGGAGGGTCACTGGGTACTATATTGTAACAATGCAACTAATTCCCATGCCTGTCTGAAAATGCATAGTGTTTATTACACCTATATATGTAACTGCAGATCTTGAGTTAATACCTGAACTGTTTGTCCAAAAGTGTTGTGTACATCAAGCAAATGTGGTGTCCAACAAGTGGTTGTTTATATGTTGTGAGCAATCAATATCCTGCTAGCACTATAGATAATGTAAAGGGTGATGAAGTGGGAAGGGAAACCTACACACAGATGCCATTGTTTCAAGGATTGAACTCTTTTCCCCTGGGAGTTGTGGTAAATATCCCTGATCACCCTGCATTCTAACCAGTGACCAGAGAATCAATAAAACCCCCTAGACATTTTAACGAATCATTCTCAGGAATTAAAATCCACATCCCACATGTGTGGGCAACGTCCGTGAATTTAAAACTCATGGTAAACATCACAAATGGTGTATTATTGTGGGTAGATGAATTCAGGGAAAACCTCTCGCAGGTAAACCAAGTCACTTCAGAATGTTATAGGTTAGTAACAGACCTAATCACTCATTAGTATGAGCTGAGTCAAGTGTTATATGAACCCATAATGGCTCAGATAAATATAGGTTATATTTGGTACAAAACTGTTCACAGGTAATATCTTGATTCTGGTAGATGCATCATGTATTTGGTTGTTGGGTATGAGATTTTTTTTTAAAAAAACTCATATTTTATATCTTATTGATGGGAAACTAAGTCCAGTAAAGAACCTCTAGTAGTAAGGTCTCTGGGATGGTAAACTCACATAAGATAGGTAATTCAGTGAATGTTTAGAATTCATAGTCATTCCCATTTGATGTTTGAGGTATGGTTCTGCTACTCTGATATTCTCTTTAAATGGTTTAAATGTGGTGTAGTCATGAACACACTACTATATTATGTATCCATAAGGTTTATGTTCCTACATATGAATCATGTGTTAATTAACTATTTTGTCATTGATTATCATTGTATTTTCATGCTTGATCTGCTTGTATAATTCATGTAATATTGAAAAGTTACCAAGGCAGCAGAGAGTGATAGACAATTTTATAGATAATTAGGACAGATAAGTTAAAAATCCAATAAATTTTTTTTTAAGGGAAAAATTTAATCAACAAATGATGATTCAGTAGGACAGTAAATAATACCTGAGAGATGAATTAAACCAGTGGAAAATAGCAGTAACTAAAGTAAATGAACTAATGGTAAGGACAAAACCACCACTTGCAAAAATGTAGACATAGTTAATGGAAGGGAAGGAATATTGTAAGAATTTGCAGTATTTAGGGGCACCCTAATTTAATCCTCTTTCATATAACATAACATGTTCTACAACACCGGTAGTAAAGTAAAGTGAATAAATGATGGATACTTAGGAAGAAAAGCCATACCAACACTTATTCTACTCCACCGGTGATATGAGTAGTATTATTAACTAACTCAGATGGCCCATATGTTAATAAATAGGGTCAACCAAAATATTCACCTGGTGATGTAAGTGAAACTGATCAACTCACTTATTGACCCAACAGAATATAAGGTATTTCTTTAAATTATCCACCCCGATTCCATTATTAATGGTAGCGGAAACAGACCGTATAGGTATGTAAAAGGTATAATTAAAGAATTAACTTAAGAAATTGGAATTTCAAATAAACTTCAGGAGATACCGGAAAAAATCTGTGCCAGTCTCTAGTCAGAGACTGAACATTTCAGAAATTGGCTCCTTAACTTTGAAATTTACAGTTTAACCTCACTAAGTGAAATGTTCACTATGAGTAGTCCTCATCAAAAAGAGGAATGAAACAGCTTTTAGTTAGCGATTAGCTTACGTAAAGTTATTTCATAAATTGCCTAACTAACAGTAATTTTCTCATAAGGGAAGAATTAAAAAGGGAAAATAAAGTAGTACAACAGAGGCGCGCGACTCAATTGTATTTTCTTTAAAACTAACCGAGTAACTAACTTCTAGATAAGGCTCGAAGCCTACAAATAGGTAGGTGAATCAGAAATCAATCGCAAGACGAAACAGATTTCTACATCTCAGTTCTGATTTGGATGATATGCGAACATTAAATATGTGAAAGCAGATCCAGACTAACAGAGATTAGCTTAAATAACTGATACGAATCAGTAAAAGCAACAATTAAATAAACAACTCTTGAAATAGATGCTGTTTATAGATAGGACGAACCCCTTGACGTAAAGAGAGAGGAAACGCCTAAGACTTATACAGTGAACCCATGCTAGAAAAATGGAATATAGCTGTGTAAAAACCAAGCAAATTGGAGCATATAGCTGAAGAATTGCTTGATGTTTACTAGATTAGGCATTTCAATCAGGAATCCAGCTAGTAAATTATATAACAGTTCAAAGATAGACCTTAGTCAATCTAAATAAATCCAGAGTTTCCACGTATTAAACGGATGAAAACAAAACTGGAGAGAAACATTAAGAGTACCTTACCTGTTATCTTGAGGACACAACTCAGGAGACGCCAGTATGAGAGGGATATACAGATGTAACAGTAATTTTACTAAGACTAGTAACCCACATCCATAACTGGAAAGTGAACCAGCAACTTGATTGTCTGGAAGACTATCACAGGAATCACAAAAAGGGGCTTTTAACTTCTCACTGAACTGATTATATATAGTAGTAGACAATACGTCTGAACCTACATAACAATGTATGTTGCTAAGTTGAAAATAGTCTAAAACCTGGAGGGAGGCAGACGACGATCAATGTACGCCAAGCGACGCAAAATTGCTCGTAATTCAACACCAAAGCAACAAATACAGAGTGAAACTCAAACACATCAGTTAGAATTACTAATAAGGATTCTAGCGTAAAATAGATCTAGGTTAGAAGGAAAAGCAGAGAAAGTAAGCTAAGAATTACTTCATTTCTGATAGATTCATGTTCCCCGTAATATTCGGTTCAGAACGGAAATCTAGAAAAGTTGGACCTTGTTTACATGTTAGACGAGATTCTACGGGAAAACCCGCAAGAGAAAGGGACACCACTTTAATCAGTAGTTATCAAAACTGATCGGAAAATCCCTATAACTCGACTAATAACCCAAACACATGATGTATTGGATGAAAATGTATTCAACAGGAACCATCTTTAGCTTCCTTTAAATATCAGATCTATAGTTAAAACAAACGTCTAACTTACAGGGAGATGGGCGAGTTTAATATGCTATCAGTAGACGCAGAATTAACCGTCGGTTTTAACATAATCTCAAGATTAATAATCTAACGAGAGAGGAATCAAGCTGGTATATATCCCAACTAGTCATGCTTAAGTTAGCAGTGGTTACACGTAGACCATAAATGAACTACAAGGAGAGAAGAGACTTTCTGCTGGGAAAAGAATCTGAGGGGAGTGGACGCACACAACCCAGAATCAGCAAAATGCAGATGTTAGGTTTCTTAATAACCCATGTAGAAGTACTCAGAACTTCTCCAGTTCTTAACGCCAGACTAAATATATTGGGAAAAGAAATTCAGCAAATGATCTCATATGAACAGTATCATCAGGCTATTGCAAGCTTAATGATGATATTTCGATTGTTTCAAAAAGTCGGTTTGATGCAGACAAACTAGTACTTGAAAGTAACAAATTATCAGATAACCACTCATATTTCAAACAATAACTGACAACAGTGCAGAGGGTACTACACTTTTTCACTAAAAGGGAAGTAAGCCATTAAGGTTATGCCAGTTGTCGGGACTATAAGAAAATGGACGTTGCCCTGATAGATTATCTAACATAGGGAAGTAATGTAGGAAATTACAAAGGGATGGATACTAGGTGAGTCAGTAAAGACGGAAATTGTAGAGTACTACTTGACCATTTATTTTCTGAAAGAAATCAATGGCTTAAATGGGGGAGGCGTGTAATATAATAAAAACGTCCCTACACTTTCCTAAACCCTTACAATTACTGTTTAAGTAACTTACTTAATGTAGGAGAAAATAAAACAGCGATAGACTGACCGTGGCACAGCTAAATTTATTTTGGCTTGTTTTCTCTCCCGTACCTGGCCAATCCTGGCGAGGGGGAAAACAAAGACTGAAGCGGCCATTTCTAGTCAAGAGAACACGCAAGAAAGTCGGGGAGACGATATTTTGCCTTAAAACATGATTCTCTTCAAGCTATTGGTATGTTATCTACATTATTAAGATATATTTATGTATTACATAGACCAGTATGTTTAATTAAGAATTAGTTACAATTCTCTTAAACCAGGCTGGATGATGTTTACTAAGGAAACACATGTGGGCGCCACGCTGTAATTTTTCCTATGTCTTAAAATTTCAAATCCTTATGTTAATATCTTTTATAGGCATTATGAACTTATATCTAATAGTGCTTATCTATAAAGATTACGTGTAATGTAGAGTATCAACTCTCGTCAGAAATTCTATCTCAATTAGGAACAGACTCCCTGATTCATACCTCAAAGAAGAAATCTCGTTTCTGTCAATTTCATATTTATATGTTAAAACTTCTATGCATTGTGAACTATGTCTCACTATCTATGCTTAGAAATCTGCAAATAATCTATGGACTATAGAAAGGAAGTTTTATCCATGCGGGGACATACAAATGATTACGCGTATTCCTGACTCTTAGTCAGGGGATAAAATGCTTCGCCACATCATAATCTGTAACTTGGAACTATAGTGTTAAATTTTAGTACCATCCTTTTGTTAACAGATTAGTAACCACTCCATATGAGGGTGAACATATAATCATTTAAATAAAATATTATTAAATATTATTATATTATTAATATAAAATATTATTAAAATTAAATATAATCATTTCATAAAATAGTGTTAGGGACATGCCATGTTTGAATATAAATTCATGAACAATTAAAGTAAACGCGTGATGTAAATGCATGTTCGGATAGGATTCAATCCCCATCGCCTCACCGTAGTAGAAACAGAAGCGAAGATTGATGTGAATAAATTGCTTGCAATATTCAGAAGACTGGACCATGCGGCATAAGTTATTCTTATAAATACCCTCCGAATAATAGCAGTCATTGACAAAATATATCACAGCGGCTACTATCCTCATCTGCGGTACGCAGTGGGGGAAAACAATGTATGTTTTAGTTATGGATTAACCCCTGAGAAAATCCAAAAACAAAGGCTCCCTGCATCAGAATTATGATTAATTATTATGTAGGATTATCATGTACTTGATGTCAGAAAAATGGACATGTATGTTTTTTTTTCTGGTATGAGAATTTTCTCTGTTCTGATTGTTACTTTTTCCTGTGGGAATATACATTTTAATGTTGTACCTTGGGATTAGAGGATGTTGATGTAAGAATCCATGTGTACGTAAGTACTTAAGAAGCCAATGTTGAATAGTCTTGACCTAATGATGATGATCTTTATAGTGCCGAAAGGAAGACGCGGCATTAGAAACCACAGAGATTCTGTATAGGCTATTCTCTTCAAGTAATGAGAGAGACAATATCAACATATTGGATGGACAGAATGACTTCACTCATCTAATAGTCCCAGTAACAACAGAACATAAAATATAAGTGAGAAAATACCTTACTCACTATGAAGAGTCAGAATGGCTCTACTCAGCAATGAGGGACAGTGGAACATGGACACCCACTCCTTTCCCCTTCTCCCCTTGTTGTTTTGTATTTGTGTTTGTAATTGTGTTGTAAACCTTTTATCATAACACAGTAGGTTAATGCTAGTGTTGTATTCTTTGTCATCCCTTTTCTATAGAAGAGAAGCAGGTGGTGGTTGAATGTGGTGGGACTATAACACTAAATCTGGATCCTGGGTCAACAGCCAGAAAGTGAATGTCCTAACCATAGTCTGCATCTAGAAATACCCATGGACTGCTGCGCTCAATAGCTCCATAGCGAGCAACAGATAAATTAGAAGACAACTGACTGGGTGAGTGATTAAGTCCTATTTTAGTAGGAATATCCAGGATGGACTTCAAGATCTAATAATCTACAAAGATGAAGATCAACAGAGTAACTGACAACAGTGTATCGTCTGCTTTACGTCTGAGAAGTATCACCTATAAGCCTTATCACTCAGCAAAATCAGTGAAACTATGGGACAATCCTTCTACAAGTTACTAAAACTAACAACATTGAGTAACCTTCAACTGTTGGTTGGATTACCAAGTTAATATCCACAATGGATAAGTCTTCGAAAGAACATCTCACAGCTGCAACAGTCAAACATAAGGTTCCAGCCATGCAACACCAAGTTCTAGCTATGAACACCAACTCAAAATGGGAGAAGACACTGAACCACATAAGCCAATACAACCAAGGTACAAACTTAATATCATCTGAAACATAACTACGAAACCAGATTACCTCAAGGTTCCAAACCCTGAACACCATCAGATAAAAGACCATATGAAAGCAACTAAATGTCTCTACATCTGCAACAAGAGGAATCATCCAATTGTTTGCAAACCTGTTACTGTGCTGGATTTATTCATCTGTGGATATATGTAGGTATAGATCAATTGTGGCCCTAGTCACAGATACTACCATGAGATGCCTCTCAGTCAATTAAAGTTCTACACTGGACTAGATAACAACGACTAATTCCTTGCCGGTCCAATGTCAGCCTAAATGCCATGGGTTATAGACTCGCGACTAGGTGGGTGAAACCTTAGTGTAAGCCAATTTGGTAGTCGGATATTATAAGCCGAGAAGCTGAATGGACGTCAACTTTTCATCAGACCTGATGATAAAGGGAATTACCTTCTGCAAAGCTTAAGTGGAACTCCTGAAGTATGACCAACCGGAGGCACCAAATTTCACAAACAGGGCACCGAGCCTAAGGCAACAGAATATTCGTGATTCTAGCCCCAAACGGAGGGGATATATGGTGTGTGATTTTTCAATTCCTGGGTTATGGAGTATAAAATAGTCACCAGCCAATTACCAGTGGATAAATATTAGGAACATAACTGAGTGCATTAATTCGGTACCCAGATAATGGGAAAAGGATCTAATCGACAGCAAAGGTGAACCCTTAACCCAACACCAGGAGCAAATTGACTCTATTAATTAGTTTAATTAATAGTACAAAATGCTGTTTATATGTTGGTTTTTTTTTTCTGAAGGTAACAGGTCAGTAGTTTTTTTCCCCCCAATGGTATAGATGGTATAGTATTTTGACACCAACTCATTATTTTTAACAATGAGAGAATGGTAAAAGGTGTCAGAAACATGTTATGTTGGGTTCTATTTAATATCTTTATTTGCCTTAATTATGAGGGAAAATGAAAGTAGACCCAATTTGTGGTTGTTGTGTTGTTTGTAATAACATTGTTTTTTTTTTTTTTTTTTTTTTTTTTTTGGGGGGGGGGGGGGAGGGTCACTGGGTACTATATTGTAACAATGCAACTAATTCCCATGCCTGTCTGAAAATGCATAGTGTTTATTACACCTATATATGTAACTGCAGATCTTGAGTTAATACCTGAACTGTTTGTCCAAAAGTGTTGTGTACATCAAGTAAATGTGGTGTCCAACAAGTGGTTGTTTATATGTTGTGAGCAATCAATATCCTGCTAGCACTATAGATAATGTAAAGGGTGATGAAGTGGGAAGGGAAACCTACACACAGATGCCATTGTTTCAAGGATTGAACTCTTTTCTCCTGGGATTTGTGGTAAATATCCCTGATCACCCTGCATTCTAACCAGTGACCAGAGAATCAATAAAACCCCCTAGACATTTTAACGAATATTCTCAGGAATTAAAATCCACATCCCACATGTGTGGGCAACGTCCGTGAATTTAAAACTCATGGTAAACATCACAAATGGTGTATTATTGTGGGTATATGAATTCAGGGAAAACCTCTCGCAGGTAAACCAAGTCACTTCAGAATGTTATAGTGTTAGTAACAGACCTAATCACTCATTAGTATGAGCTGAGTCAAGTGTTATATGAACCCATAATGGCTCAGATAAATATAGGTTTTTTTTGGTACAAAACTGTTCACAGGTAATATCTTGATTCTGGTAGATGCATCATGTAGTTGGTTGTTGGGTATGAGATTTTTTTTTAAACTCATATTTTATATCTTATTGATGGGAAACTAAGTCCAGTAATGAACCTCCAGTAGTAAGGTCTCTGGGATGGTAAACTCACATAAGATAGGTAATTCAGTGAATGTTTAGAATTCATAGTCATTCCCATTTGATGTTTGAGGTATGGTTCTGCTACTCTGATATTCTCTTTAAATGGTTTAAAAGTGGTGTAGTCATGAACACACTACTATATTATGTATCCATAAGGTTTATGTTCCTACATATGAATCATGTGTTAATTAACTATTTTGTCATTGATTATCATTGTATTTTCATGCTTGATCTGCTTGTATAATTCATGTAATATTGAAAAGTTACCAAGGCAGCAGAGAGTGATAGACAATTTTATAGATAATTAGGACAGATAAGTTAAAAATCCAATAAAATTTTTTTTAAGGGAAAAATTTAATCAACAAATGATGATTCAGTAGGACAGTAAATAATACCTGAGAGATGAATTAAACCAGTGGAAAATAGCAGTAACTAAAGTAAATGAACTAATGGTAAGGACAAAACCACCACTTGCAAAAATGTAGACATAGTTAATGGAAGGGAAGGAATATTGTAAGAATTTGCAGTATTTAGGGGCACCCTAATTTAATCCTCTTTCATATAACATAACATGTTCTACAACACCGGTAGTAAAGTAAAGTGAATAAATGATGGATACTTAGGAAGAAAAGCCATACAGACACTTATTCTACTCCACCGGTGATATGAGTAGTATTATTAACTAACTCATATGGCCCATATGTTAATAAATAGGGTCAACCAAAATATTCACCTGGTGATGTAAGTGAAACTGATCAACTCACTTACTGACCCAACAGAATATAAGGTATTTCTTTAAATTATCCACCCCGATTCCATTATTAATGGTAGCGGAAACAGACCGTATAGGTATGTAAAAGGTATAATTAAAGAATTAACTTAAGAAATTGGAATTTCAAATAAACTTCAGGAGATACCGGAAAAAATCTGTGCCAGTCTCTAGTAAGAGACTGAACATTTCAGAAATTGGCTCCTTAACTTTGAAATTTACAGTTTAACCTCACTAAGTGAAATGTTCACTATGAGTAGTCCTCATCAAAAAGAGGAATGAAACAGCTTTTAGTTAGCGATTAGCTTACGTAAAGTTATTTCATAAATTGCCTAACTAACATTAATCTTCTCATAAGGGAAGAATTAAAAAGGGCAAAATAAAGTAGTACAACAGAGGCGCGCGACTCAATTGTATTTTCTTTAAAACTAACCGAGTAACTAAATTCTAGATAATGCTCGAAGCCTACTAATAGGTAGGTGAATCAGAAATCAATCGCAAGACGAAACAGATTTCTACATCTCAGTTCTGATTTGGATGATATGCCAGCATTAAATATGTGAAAGCAGATCCAGACTAACAGAGATTAGCTTAAATAACTGATACGAATCAGTAAAAGCAACAATTAAATAAACAACTCTTGAAATAGATGCTGTTTATAGATAGGACGAACCCCTTGACGTAAAGAGAGAGGAAACGCCTAAGACTTATACAGTGAACCCATGCTAGAAAAATGGAATATAGCTGTGTAAAAACCAAGCAAATTGGAGCATATAGCTGAAGAATTGCTTGATGTTTACTAGATTAGGAATTTCAATCAGGAATCCAGCTAGTAAATTATATAACAGTTCAAAGATAGACCTTAGTCAATCTAAATAAATCCAGAGTTTCCACGTATTAAACGGATGAAAACAAAACTGGAGAGAAACATTAAGAGTACCTTACCTGTTATCTTGAGGACACAACTCAGGAGACGCCAGTATGAGAGGGATATACAGATGTAACAGTAATTTTACTAAGACTAGTAATCCACATCCATAACTGGAAAGTGAACCAGCAACTTGATTGTCTGGAAGACTATCACATGAATCACAAAAAGGGGCTTTTAACTTCTCACTGAACTGATTATATATTGTCAGAGTCTAGAATAGTGCAGTGATGCAGTGACATCGTTACGCCCGCCAGGCGACTTAGTTCCCCAGCCGGGATGCCGTAACTTCGTTACGCCCGCCAGGCTAGTAGTATTTACCTGCCTGCAAGGTTGCTGGCTGACGAGACGGCCAGCGGTCAAGCAAGGACGCACGCAGGCCTCGTGAAGCCACCTCAGGTGGGGAGGCAGATTGCGAGCTATAGCCAGACAGCTCTGGGACGTGGACTCGACTGGACGCATGATGAGAGAAAGGCGTTGTGTGGTTTCTGTGCCTGAAAGTCGAGTGTCTGGACATCTTGAGAGATAGACTGTGAGCTGTATTGTGTATGTAAGTGTCTTGAAGTATAAAGTATATCTTGTAATGATCATCGTACTGTTTATGATCTGTAAATAAATCCATTGAACGTTGTGTCGTTGAGTCTTAAGTCGAATCACGTTGTACTTGTACTGTCTCACATGTGTTAGGTTAACGAGCCAGGTTTAAGACCCTGACATGTGTGGACGTGGGGGGGGGGAGCCTGTCCGGTCTAGAGGTATGATTCTCGCTTTGGGTGCGAGAGGTCCCGGGTTCAAATCCCGGACGAGCCCCCACGTCTGGGGAACTAAGTCGCCTGGCGGGCGTACCGATGTCACTGCATCACTGCACTATTCTAGACTCTGACAATATATAATCCCAGCCGGGATGCCGTAATATCAACATATTGGATGGACAGAATGACTTCACTCATCTAATAGTCCCAGTAACAACAGAACATAAAATATAAGTGAGAAAATACCTTACTCACTATGAAGAGTCAGAATGGCTCTACTCAGCAATGAGGGACAGTGGAACATGGACACCCACTCCTTTCCCCTTCTCCCCTTGTTGTTTTGTATTTGTGTTTGTAATTGTGTTGTAAACCTTTTATCATAACACAGTAGGTTAATGCTAGTGTTGTATTCTTTGTCATCCCTTTTCTATAGAAGAGAAGCAGGTGGTGGTTGAATGTGGTGGGACTATATCACTAAATCTGGATCCTGGGTCAACAGCCAGAAAGTGAATGTCCTAACCATAGTCTGCATCTAGAAATACCCATGGACTGCTGCGCTCAATAGCTCCATAGCGAGCAACAGATAAATTAGAAGACAACTGACTGGGTGAGTGATTAAGTCCTATTTTAGTAGGAATATCCAGGATGGACTTCAAGATCTAATAATCTACAAAGATGAAGATCAACAGAGTAACTGACAACAGTGTATCGTCTGCTTTACGTCTGAGAAGTATCACCTATAAGCCTTATCACTCAGCAAAATCAGTGAAACTATGGGACAATCCTACAAGTTACTAAAACTAGCAACAGTGAAAGCCCTTCAACTGTTGGTTGGGTTACCAAGTTAATATCCAATAATGGATAAGTTTTCGAAACAATGTCTCACAGCTGCAACAGTCAAACATGGAATTCAGCTATTCAACACTAAGTTCTGGCTCAACCAAATGGGGAGAAGACACTGAACCACATAAGCCAATACAACCAAGGTACAAACTGAATATCATCTGAAACATAACTACGAAACCAGATTACCTCAAGGTTCCAAACCCTGAACACCATCAGATAAAAGACCATATGAAAGCAACTAAATGTCTCTATATCTGCAACAAGAGGAATCATCCAATTGTTTGCAAACCTGTTACTGTGCTGGATTTATTCATCTGCGGATATATGTAGGTATAGATCAAGTGTGGCCCTAGTCACAGATACTACCATGAGATGCCTCTCAGTCAATTAAAGTTCTACACTGGACTAGATAACAACGACTAATTCCTTGCCGGTCCAATGTCAGCCTAAATGCCATGGGTTATAGACTCGCGACTAGGTGGGTGAAACCTTAGTGTAAGCCAATTTGGTAGTCGGATATTATAAGCCGAGAAGCTGAATGGACGTCAACTTTTCATCAGACCTGATGATAAAGGGAATTACCTTCTGCAAAGCTTAAGTGGAACTCCTGAAGTATGACCAACCGGAGGCACCAAATTTCACAAACAGGGCACCGAGCCTAAGGCAACAGAATATTCGTGATTCTAGCCCCAAACGGAGGGGATATATGGTGTGTGATTTTTCAATTCCTGGGTTATGGAGTATAAAATAGTCACCAGCCAATTACCAGTGGATAAATATTAGGAACATAACTGAGTGCATTAATTCGGTACCCAGATAATGGGAAAAGGATCTAATCGACAGCAAAGGTGAACCCTTAACCGCACACCAGGAGCAAATTGACTCTATTAATTAGTTTAATTAATAGTACAAAATGCTGTTTATATGTTGGGTTTTTTTCTGAAGGTAACAGGTCAGTAGTTTTTTTTTCTCCAATGGTATAGATGGTATAGTATTTTGACACCAACTCATTATTTTTAACAATGAGAGAATGGTAAAAGGTGTCAGAAACATGTTATGATGGGTTCTATTTAATATCTTTATTTGCCTTAATTATGAGGGAAAATGAAAGTAGACCCAATTTGTGGTTGTTGTGTTGTTTGTAATAACATTGTTGTTTTTTTGTTTGTTTGTTTTTTTTTTTTTTTTGGGGGGGGGGGGGGGGGGGGGGTCACTGGGTACTATATTGTAACAATGCAACTAATTCCCATGCCTGTCTGAAAATGCATAGTGTTTATTACACCTATATATGTAACTGCAGATCTTGAGTTAATACCTGAACTGTTTGTCCAAAAGTGTTGTGTACATCAAGTAAATGTGGTGTCCAACAAGTGGTTGTTTATATGTTGTGAGCAATCAATATCCTGCTAGCACTATAGATAATGTAAAGGGTGATGAAGTGGGAAGGGAAACCTACACACAGATGCCATTGTTTCAAGGATTGAACTCTTTTCCCCTGGGATTTGTGGTAAATATCCCTGATCACCCTGCATTCTAACCAGTGACCAGAGAATCAATAAAACCCCCCTAGACATTTTAACGAATCATTCTCAGGAATTAAAATCCACATCCCACAATAAACACTCGCCATTGAAGGTGATAAAAACTCGCCATTGAAGGTGATAAACACTCGTCATTGAAGGTGATAAACACTCGTCATTGAAGATGATAAACACTCGTCATTGAAGGTGATAAACACTCGTCATTGAAGATGATAAACACTCGTCATTGAAGGTGATAAACAGAATTCTTTCATGTTGCATATAATCATTGTAAGATATGGACGTGAATCCTGGACATGTTGCATATAATCATTGTAAGATATGGACGTAAATCCTGGACATGTTGCATATAATCATTGTAAGATATGGACGTGAATCATGGACATGTTGCATATAATCATTGTAAGATATGGACGTGAATCCTGGACATGTTGCATATAATCATTGTAAGATATGGACGTGAATCCTGGACATGTTGCATATAATCATTGTAAGATATGGACGTGCATCCTGGACATGTTGCATATAATCATTGTAAGATATGGACGTGAATCCTGGACATGTTGCATATAATCATTGTAAGATATGGACGTGAATCCTGGACATGTTGCATATAATCATTGTAAGATATGGACGTGCATCCTGGACATGTTGCATATAATCATTGTAAGATATGGACGTGAATCCTGGACATGTTGCATATAATCATTGTAAGATATGGACATGAATCATGAACATGTTGCATATTGCCATGAGTCACACATATCTGTCTACTGCCTCATGCCTTAGAGCTTGCTTCTCAGATACCTTTAACTTCCCTCTGTTACGTTGATATCCTGCTATACCTTCACACAAATTATAATGTGGGACATTGGGACTCATAGTAGGTTGGTCATCATTATAAGATATGGACGTGAAAATTGGACATGTTGCATATAATCATTGTAAGATATGGACGTGCATCCTGGACATGTTGCATATAATCATTGTAAGATGTGGACGTGAATCATGGACATGTTGCATATAATCATTATAAGACATGGACGTGAATCCTGGACATGTTGCATATAATCATTGTAAGATATGGACGTGAATCATGGACATGTTGCATATAATCATTATAAGACATGGACGTGAATCCTGGACATGTTGCATATAATCATTGTAAGATGTGGACGTGAATCCTGGAAATTTTGCATATAATCATTGTAAGATGTGGACGTGAATCCTGGACACGTTGCGTATAATCATTGTAAGATATGGACGTGAATCCTGGACATGTTGCATATAATCATTGTAAGATATGGACGTGAATCCTGGACATTTTGCATATAATCATTGTAAGATATGGACGTGCATCCTGGACATGTTGCATATAATCATTTTAAGATATGGACGTGAATCCTGGATATGTCGCATATAATCATTGTAAGATATGGACGTGCATCCTGGACATGTTGCATATAATCATTGTAAGATATGGACGTGCATCCTGGACAGTTGGTTGTTGTTGTTGCCTTCCACTTATGCCGCCTGGCGTCGGGGGGGGGGGGGAAGGGGGGAGGGGGGGATATTGAAGTTACAGTGCCTGTGAATAGCGCCTTTCCTCCAATTTCCTCCATGACTCATGCGCAGTAGTAGCTATGACACAAAGACAACTTATCACAAACATCAGACAAAGGCTATGACACAAAGACAACTTATCACAAACATCAGACAGAGGCTATGACACAAAGACAACTTATCACAAACATCAGACAGAGGCTATGACACAGAGACAACTTATCACAAACATCAGACAGAGACTATGACACAAAGACAACTTATCACAAACATCAGACAGAGACTATGACACAAAGACAACTTATCACAAACATCAGACAGAGACTATGACACAAAGACAACTTATCACAAACATCAGACAGAGGCTATGACACAAAGACAACTTATCACAAACATCAGACAGAGACTATGAATCAGAGACAACTTATCACAAACATCAGACAGAGGCTATGACACAAAGACAACTTATCACAAACATCAGACAGAGACTATGACACAGAGACAACTTATCACAAACATCAGACAGAGACTATAACACAAAGACAACTTATCACAAACATCAGACAGAGACTATAACACAAAGACAACTTATCACAAACATCAGACAGAGGCTATGACACAAAGACAACTTATCACAAACATCAGACAGAGACTATGACACAAAGACAACTTATCACAAACATCAGACAGAGGCTATGACACAAAGACAACTTATCACAAACATGGACAGAGGCTATGACACAAAGACAACTTATCACAAACATCATACAGAGGACTATGACACAAAGACAACTTATCACAAACATCAGACAGAGACTATGACACAAAGACAACTTATCACAAACATCAGACAGAGGCTATGACACAAAGACAACTTATCACAAACATCAGACAGAGGCTATGACACAAAGACAACTTATCACAAACATCAGACAGAGGCTATGACACAAAGACAACTTATCACAAACATCAGACAGAGGACTATGACACAAAGACAACTTATCACAAACATCAGACAGAGGCTATGACACAAAGACAACTTATCACAAACATCAGACAGAGACTATGACACAAAGACAACTTATCACAAACATCAGACAGAGGCTATGACACAAAGACAACTTATCACAAACATCAGACAGAGGCTATGACACAAAGACAACTTATCACAAACATCAGACAGAGGCTATGACACAAAGACAACTTATCACAAACATCAGACAGAGACTATGACACAAAGACAACTTATCACAAACATCAGACAGAGGCTATGACACAAAGACAACTTATCACAAACATCAGACAGAGGCTATGACACAAAGACAACTTATCACAAACATCAGACAGAGGACTATGACACAAAGACAACTTATCACAAACATCAGACAGAGACTATGACACAAAGACAACTTATCACAAACATCAGACAGAGACTATGACACAAAGACAACTTATCACAAACATCAGACAGAGGCTATGACACAAAGACAACTTATCACAAACATCAGACAGAGGCTATGACACAAAGACAACTTATCACAAACATCAGACAGAGACTATGACACAAAGACAACTTATCACAAACATCAGACAGAGACTATGACACAAAGACAACTTATCACAAACATCAGACAGAGGACTATGACACAAAGACAACTTATCACAAACATCAGACAGAGGAGGCTATGACACAAAGACAACTTATCACAAACATCAGACAGAGGCTATGACACAAAGACAACTTATCACAAACATCAGACAGAGGCTATGACACAAAGACAACTTATCACAAACATCAGACAGAGGCTATGACACAAAGACAACTTATCACAAACATCAGACAGAGGCTATGACACAAAGACAACTTATCACAAACATCAGACAGAGGCTATGACACAAAGACAACTTATCACAAACATCAGACAGAGGCTATGACACAAAGACAACTTATCACAAACATCAGACAGAGACTATGACACAAAGACAACTTATCACAAACATCAGACAGAGGCTATGACACAAAGACAACTTATCACAAACATCAGACAGAGGCTATGACACAAAGACAACTTATCACAAACATCAGACAGAGGCTATGACACAAAGACAACTTATCACAAACATCAGACAGAGGCTATGACACAAAGACAACTTATCACAAACATCAGACAGAGGCTATGACACAAAGACAACTTATCACAAACATCAGACAGAGGCTATGACACAAAGACAACTTATCACAAACATCAGACAGAGACTATGACACAAAGACAACTTATCACAAACATCAGACAGAGACTATGACACAAAGACAACTTATCACAAACATCAGACAGAGACTATGACACAAAGACAACTTATCACAAACATCAGACAGAGACTATGACACAAAGACAACTTATCACAAACATCAGACAGAGACTATGACACAAAGACAACTTATCACAAACATCAGACAGAGGCTATGATATAAAGACAACTTATCACAAACATCAGACAGAGACTATGACACAAAGACAACATATCACAAACATCAGACAGAGACTATGACACAAAGACAACTTATCACAAACATCAGACAGACGCAGTCGCGAAAGAGAGACAGAGGAAAACAATGAGAGAAGATCTTTGAGTCTGTTTTCATGGTACGTACTTGTGTCCACACACGAATTGATGAATTCTGTTGGAGATCGCAGATGTGAAGATTAATGATCGTTCATGCCAGTCAGCGATACCCTTAATGGTCACGAATTTAGCTTATATGCGTAAACAATCACCATGTATGTTTGTAGTTCAACTGTTTCTCCCCCTGTCTCAATCATCGCTATTTTTATTTGTGATTTAGTTGTGCGGGGAACGCCCAGTAGCCAATTTGTAGATTTACTGTGTAGCGTCTATAAAAGCATCAATCTTCACCATGTATATGTGTGATTGAATTAATTTTAAAGCTTCAATAGTCACTACATGTGTTTGTGATTTATCCTCCATAGGAGCTTTGTCAACATTATATTTATATATTGCAAACACTGATTCAGCATTGTCAGTCACACGTTTAATGCACACTATTTGTATTTTATTTAACAAATATATAATTTTATTAAACAGTCAGCTATAATTGCATTTTTACTAACGATATAATCTTAAAACCACGTAACAGGCAAACACTTATATAACTCACACAGGCCCTCAGCCTGGAGTCATCGGTGCTTCCCTGAGATGGTAGCAACCATCCCTGGTGTTGCAGGAAAAGTAACACAGAGGGCAACAGATACAAGATACATAACTTTATGCTCATAGAGGAGCATTACCCAAACTGTACCTGGGCTCATGCATATACAGATGGATCACAACAATTGTAACATTAAAATGGGATGGCTGGCATAGTGGTCCATCAATACAAACAGAAACAGTAAATATGAGTTCTTATGGCAGAGATTGTAACACTTCTGGAATTCAATGTAATGATTATTGTCAATCTTCTGAGTCAGTCAGATCAGCATAGAATAGTTGAATAACCGAGGGATTTGGGTAGTGGTAGTGCGGGGAAAAGGGGGGGGGGTAATTTAAATATCAGAGTTATAGAACCAATGATAAGGGAACTGACGATGTGATGGGGGAATATTTCTGAATCTAAATTACGAGAATAAGGAATTGACAATGACAGTGGAATCTATATGAATCTAAAATTGAAATATTAGGAAATGGGAAATTATATTATGGGATCTTTGTGTATCTAAAATCCATGAATAAGAACAAATGGAGATGGGTTCGGGTAATTTTTCTGAGTGTAAATAATGGTGCAAAGAAAATGATGCCATTGGAAAATGGTCAACACAAATGTAGGATTACATCCGAGACAGAAGTTGTAAAGTGGTAAAGACAACGGCCGACAGGTAGCTGACTGAGGAAACTACAGCAGACAGGTTGTTGAATGAGGAAACTACAGCAGACGGGTTGTTGACTGACGAAACTACAGCAGACAGGTTGTTGACTGACGAAACTACAGCAGACAGGTTGTTGAATGAGGAGACTACAGCAGACAGGTAGTTGACTGAGGAAACTACAGCAGACAGGATGTTGACTGAGGAAACTACAGCAGACAGGTTGTTGACTGACGAAACTACAGCAGACATGCTGTTGATTGAGGAAACTACAGCAGACATGCTGTTGACTGAGGAAACTACAGCAGACAGGTTGTTGACTGACGAAACTACAGCAGACATGCTGTTGATTGAGGAAACTACAGCAGACAGGTATTTGACTGAGGAAACTACAGCAGACAGGTTGTTGACTGACGAAACTACAGCAGACATGCTGTTGATTGAGGAAACTTCAGCAGACAGGTATTTGACTGAGGAAACTACAGCAGACATGTTGTTCACTAAGGGAACTACAGCAGACAGGTAGTTGACTTAGGAAACTACAGCAACAGGTTGTTGAATGAGGAAACTACAGCAGACATGCTGTTGATTGAGGAAACTATAGCAGACAGGTTGTTGACTGAGGAAACTACAGCAGACAGGTTGTTGACTGAGGAAACTACAGCAGGCAGGTTGTTGACTGACGAAACTACAGCAGACATGCTGTTGATTGAGGAAACTACAGCAGACAGGTATTTGACTGAGGAAACTACAGCAGACATGTTGTTCACTAAGGGAACTACAGCAGACAGGTAGTTGACTTAGGAAACTACAGCAACAGGTTGTTGAATGAGGAAACTACAGCAGACATGCTGTTGATTGAGGAAACTATAGCAGACAGGTTGTTGACTGAGGAAACTACAGCAGACAGGTTGTTGACTGAGGAAACTACAGCAGGCAGGTTGTTGACTGACGAAACTACAGCAGACAGGTTGTTGAATGAGGAAACTACAGCAGACAGGTTGTTGACTTAGGAAACTACAGCAGACATGTTGTTGAATGAGGAAACTACAGCAGACAGGTTGTTGACTGAGAAAACTACAGCAGACAGGTTGTTGAATGAGGAAACTACAGCAGTCAGGTTGTTGACTTAGGAAACTACAGCAGGCAGGTTGTTGACTGAGGAAACTACAGCAGACAGGTTGTTGAATGAGGAAACTACAGCAGACAGGTTGTTGAATGAGGAAACTACAGCAGACAGGTTGTTGAATGAGGAAACTACAGCAGACAGGTTGTTGAATGAGTAAACTACAGCAGACAGGTTGTTGACTTAGGAAACTACAGCAGACAGGTTGTTGAATGAGGAAACTACAGCAGACAGGTTGTTGACTGAGGAAACTACAGCAGACAGGTTGTTGACTGAGGAGACTACAGCAGACATGTTGTTGAGTGAGGAAACTACAGCAAGCAGGCTATTGAGTGAGGAAACTACAGCAGACAGGTTGTTGACTTAGGAAACTACAGCAGACAGGTTGTTGAATGAGGAAACTACAGCAGACAGGTTGTTGACTGAGGAAACTACAGCAGAAAAGTTGTTGAATGAGGAGACTACAGCAGACAGGTAGTTGACTGAGGAAACTACAGCAGACATGCTGTTGACTGAGGAAACTACAGCAGACAGGTTGTTGACTGACGAAACTACAGCAGACATGCTGTTGATTGAGGAAACTACAGCAGACAGGTATTTGACTGAGGAAACTACAGCAGACATGTTGTTCACTAAGGGAACTACAGCAGACAGGTAGTTGACTTAGGAAACTACAGCAACAGGTTGTTGAATGAGTTAACTACAGCAGACATGCTGTTGATTGAGGAAACTACAGCAGACAGGATGTTGACTGAGGAAACTACAGCAGACAGGTTGTTGACTGAGGAAACTACAGCAGGCAGGTTGTTGACTGACGAAACTACAGCAGACATGCTGTTGATTGAGGAAACTACAGCAGACAGGTATTTGACTGAGGAAACTACAGCAGACATGTTGTTCACTAAGGGAACTACAGCAGAAAGGTAGTTGACTTAAGAAACTACAGCAGACAGGTTGTTGAATGAGGAAACTACAACAGACAGGTTGTTGAATGAGGAAACTACAGCAGACAGGTTGTTGACTGAGGAAACTACAGCAGACAGGTTGTTGAATGAGGAAACTACAGCAGTCAGGTTGTTGACTTAGGAAACTACAGCAGGCAGGTTGTTGACTGAGGAAACTACAGCAGACAGGTTGTTGAATGAGGAAACTACAGCAGACAGGTTGTTGAATGAGGAAACTACAGCAGACAGGTTGTTGAATGAGGAAACTACAGCAGACAGGTTGTTGAATGAGTAAACTACAGCAGACAGGTTGTTGACTGAGGAGACTACAGCAGACATGTTGTTGAGTGAGGAAACTACAGCAGGCAGGCTATTGAGTGAGGAAATTACAGCAGACAGGTTGTTGACTTAGGAAACTACAGCAGACAGGTTGTTGACTGAGGAAACTACAGCAGACAGGTTGTTGACTGAGGAAACTACAGCAGACAGGTTGTTGACTGAGGAAACTACAGCAGACAGGTTGTTGACTGAGGAAACTACAGCAGACAGGTTGTTGACTGAGGAAACTACAGCAGACAGGTTGTTGACTGAGGAAACTACAGCAGACAGGTTGTTGACTGAGGAAACTACAGCAGACAGGTTGTTGACTGAGGAAACTACAGCAGACAGGTTGTTGACTGAGGAAACTACAGCAGACAGGTTGATTACTAATAAAACTACAGCAGAAAAGTTGTTGAGTGAGGAAACTACAGCATACAGATGTTTGACTGGGGAAATTACAGCAGACAAGTTGCTGAATGATGAAAGTACAACAGACAGGTTGTTGACTCAGGAAAGTACAACAGACAGGTTGTTGACTGAGGAAAGTATAACAGACAGGATGAGGTAACTACAGCAGACAGGTTGTTGACTGAGAAAAGTATAGCAGACTGGTTGTTGACTGTCAGGGTCTTGATTATAAGACCAAAGGCTCGTATAAACTAACAGGCGTGAAAACAATCACTCACACAGAATGAGTGTACCAACACACGGCGATATAACTCAATCACTTTTAATCGCACTTCTCAACACAGCAATCATACCAGGCATCGCTCAACGTCAGCGATAATGCCATTTCCAGAAACATACAATATAATATATCAATACATAAATGCAATAGAATACAACTCACTCAATCTTTACTCTACTCAACAAAGCATACAGGCTTTCTTCCATCAAGCATCGACTCATACACAGCAACACACTTTCACGTCCGTCCAGTCTCGATGTCCTAGGCTGTCTGACCCACTAGCAGTGATTCCTTGTTGGCCCGGCTTTCCTTTCTCGTGGCTTCCGTGTGCCACGCTGACCTACGGCCATGCACTACGTAGTAATCGTTAGTCAAGCTCACAGTCGTACCTGGTCGTTGCCGCCAGGCGGGGGAGATGAGGACTGGGAGATTCTGACATTGACTGAGGAAAGTACAGAGAACCATGTTGTACTCTATAAATGCAAGGTCAGAAACAGTTTACCATACATTCTGTAGAACACATGAATCTGACCATGTTCTTCACACAGACAATGCGGAATCTTTATATTCATGAGTTATTTTTATTAACAACATGGCATCTTAAAATTGATCAGTCCTTCTAAATAGACAATATGGAATTATAAAATCGATCAGTTCTTTTCACAGGCAACATGGCATCTTAAAATGATCGGTTCTTTACATTAAACACATTGGATCATACAAATGAGCAGGTCTTCATGTAGTTAACATCAAAAACCATAAATACGTGGAGCTGATTAGTTCTTCACATCATCATTATTTAGGATATTCTTCACAGAACATCAGATTCATCCTATCCATCATTAGTTCATGTGTCTGATACACTTTCATGCTTATGATGTCCTTAATATTCTGCGTACACTGTCATATTAATTGACTACTGCCTCTTCTCTCAGGAAGTACAAGTCTCTGACTGTTCTCTCTAAACCACTGTCTCTTCTCCCAGGAAGAATGAGTCTCTGACTGTTCTCTCTAAACCCCTGTCTGTTCTCCCAGGAAGTATGAGTCTCTGACTGTTCTCTCTAAACTACTGTCAGGTTTAACATGGTCAAAGTATTTCAGTTTCCCAGACATGATAATGTTTATGAGCTTGTCTCCTTCCATGTTCGCATCTTGAACAAATTGTTAGGATTTCTCTTCTGTGTGATCCATATAGGCACATTACATCACTATCATTGTATGAAAGCAAAAGCGTGCTAAAATGTTTTATAGAACCTGTTTTGATGTATGGCGGGGAATCATGGAACATGAATGAACAAATTATGAAGAATAATCACTGCCCGAGTGTGGGTTATCCTGTAACAATATGGGTCTAGAACAACATCACTGACCGAGTGTCGATTGTCCTATAACAATATGGGTCTAGAACCACATCACTGCCCGAGTGTCGATTCTCCTATAACAATATGGGTCTAGAACCACATCACTGCCCGAGTGTCGATTGTCCTATAACAATATGGGTCTAGAACCACATCACTGCCCGAGTGTCGATTGTCCTATAACAATATGGGTCTAGAACCACATCACTGCCCGAGTGTCGATTGTCCTATAACAATATGGGTCTAGAACCACATCACTGCCCGAGTGTCGATTGTCCTATAACAATATGTGTCTAGAACCACATCACTGCCCGAGTGTCGGTTATCCTGTAACAATATGGGTCTAGAACCACATCACTGCCCGAGTGTCGGTTGTCCTGTAACAATATGGGTCTAGAACCACATCACTGCCCGAGTGTCGATTGTCCTATAACAATATTTGTCTAGAACCACATCACTGCCCGAGTGTCGATTGTCCTATAACAATATTTGTCTAGAACCACATCACTGCCCGAGTGTCTATTGTCCTATAACAGTATGGGTCTAGTGTGACAAAACGCCAGTGGTCCATGTCCTCAGGCCTTCTTTGGGTTTGGGTAAACAGGGGGAAACAGCTTTCGGGAACCCTCAGTTTTCTTATTCGCTCAATCACCATGGAAGATAGTTCTCTGGGTTACTTTAACAACACGATCTTCTTAATAGAACGATTAGATATATGTCTTGTCTTGGGGGAAACCCGATAAGGCCCCTTGCACCAAATACGCACTAATGTAAATTCTTGGGCCATCAATGTCGGTTTAATCAAGTACGATTTGTAGACTGCCTCATGTCTATTTGACACTTCAAAGAGTGCGACAGATGAAGCGCAGCATGCTGATGGTTGACTGAAAGGTAATAATGGGGTTTATTTGGTATTGCTAGACCTTGGTCTATAAAGCTAACTGGTTGTCTCGACTAGTGAGACGAATTGGCGAAACGGCAGTCTTGCCATATTGGGAGTGGGTTGACCGTTGGCCAATCTAGCTAAGCGTCTTGTTCTTGGCATTGTCTGGGAACGAATCTGAGTAATATAGCTTCCCAGATGATTTCGCTTGTTCTTGGCAGCAGATGGGCGGGGGCTATCTTTCTTCCTACGGCCTGAACTCTGCATACTGTCATCTTTCATCTGACTATAAACATTACAGATCCACGGAATGCCAGAAGGAGGGGAGTACTCCGTGGGGACGGATTCCACCCATCTATCTTCTTGAGCCGGAAGAGGCGATCCACTGTGCTATCTCTTTCGTCTTTCGGCCGATGGGGTGGCCAGGTGGACTGAATGGTTACTGGTCGATAGGATGATGTCGGGGATATATATATACCTCTCTATCTCACTGAGAGAACCTGAACTCATCTGAATCTACGTGTTATGTGAGGCACTGCCGGTACATTGCGGCGACAGCTCCGATGAGAGCAGCGGCCGGAAGGAGTAGTATCTTCTTTCCTATTCTTGCTGGGAATGGGGAACGACACTTCTTTACATACAGATAATTACACACACAACACCACAAATGCTGTGTCGTGAGAAAGAGAGGGTTTGCAATTGAGAGAGAAGCCGGGAAACGAAATTGCCCAATAATAATAAAGGCATGGTATGAGAGTGGAGAGTGAATCTGGTATGAGGAAAATGGGTAAGGTAACTAGGGTCAAACGACAAGACCTCGTCAAGTTGAAGGCCTAAAAGACGCCGCCAATCCAGGACCTCTTGTCAGGTCAGGCCAATTCAATCAGGGCTCTTGATTGGTATTATTATGTATATATTTTGTTTATAGCAACTGATGTGCTGAGACCATTAGGAGTCTCCATGTCGGCTGTACCAGAAGTTTAAGCTGGAGGCTCTCACAACTGTTTGTCCTTTCCAGGGTCCTTCTTTTTGGAGGTGAACCGAGCTGAAGGTCTCGACAGGGCTAATACACGGAAAGTTATGTTTTAACGGAGTCCTTGTCAAGTTTTGGGCCATACTAGGCCAAGGGTATGATCTCTACCAGATAGAGCCACAGCTGGCCGAAAGAATGACCATCAGCCTTTCCAACACATCAACAGTCATCTCGATACGCTAGGATCGAGTCCTTTTGTATTATTGGCTGGACCCCGCCAATCACGCAGACACACCCATTATTATATAAGAACTGTTATCCATGATATTATTTCCTACCCGACATTATGCCAAGTGATTCCATGACACTTCCCTAGAACATTTGATTACTATAGACTGTGGTCCATGGAAACTTGGAAGCTTGATTCTACAGCGGCCTGTTGTTCCTACAACCGATCGGGAAGGAGGATACTACCGAAGGACCTAATCGGTGAGGTAAATGTCAACTGACGGGACTTTGTAGTACTCTTCGGTCTTTGAGGAAAAGCCATGAGGCTCTGTGCCTGAACTTTATCCTTGTTGTGTCTGTTTAGAACTATCTGTTTTAACTGCCTTAATGTTTTCCTGTGCTGTTCTTTATTAGGTTAATAAAATTACTTTCAAGTTATTCTGACGATCGCCATGTTATCTATGCGTCAGCCAGAAAGACACGTCAGGGAATAGGTCCCGAGGTCGAAAGAGAGAGTGAAAGTGAGTCCGGGGAACGAAGGAGGGTTGGCAAGCAAAGAACTATCCCAGCCAGAGCGAAAGAATAGTTTTGAAACATTGTGACATAGTTATTTGGAACCCTCCACGTAGCTTGTAACAATTTCTGGGGGCACTTCGTGGGATATTTGAAATCCTGGTGGAGTTCTGGCTGATATAGTGATAGGGGACAGATATTCTTGTCTACTATCAAGAGGTTCTGCCTACCGTGCCTGGCTATTGTCTATACTCTTCCTGACACAGACTGACAGATATACGACGTGTTGTGGTCGTGTAATATATCCAGTTGTGTTCTTGAGATAGAAATTTAATATACAATTACCTATTCACTTACCCTCTGAGTTTAAGATGGCATCAGCTAAATTTAATGTTGCTGAATTACAGGCTACAGGGCGTTAGATGGGCTATGATGGGGCGGAGTTACAGAAATATGTGCAAGAAGTGGAAAGAGACTTCAGACAAGCTGTGCGCGAAGCTAAGAAAATTGAGGCTGAGGCTAGGAAGATGGAGGCAGAGCAGGCAGTCAGAGACCATGAGTTTAGTATGAGGGAGTTGGAGCTGAAAGCTCAAACTGCCAAGGAAAGCGAGGGTGCAGTTGGAGGCGCAGTTCTCCCTGACTCAACATCTTCTGGTGGTGGTCCATACCAGGCAATGAAGTTCCCATTACTCCCGTTCGATGAACACAAAGATAAGATCGACCAGTATCTTCACAGATTTCAGTCGATGGCTTTGGCTATTGAATTGGAACGTGGGAAATGGAACTTGAAACTCTCACAGGGCCTGAGGGGGACAGCGTACGAGGTCTACTCAAGGTTGCCACCTGGTATGGAGAATGACTATGAGGCCCTAGATAAAGCATTATTGAAAAGGTTCCAGATGACAGCCCATACATACCGACAGAGAGAGCCAGGGGAGATGATCGCAGCCTACAGCGTTAGACTTAAGTCTTACCTTTTGAAGTGGATGTCATTAGCTGGATTTGCTAACGACTATGAAAGTTTAGAAGAATTAGTGGTCGTGGACCAAATGAAGAGGATGATGCCTAAGCCATTGCAAACCTTCTTGCTTGAAAATGGGGCAGAAAGGTTAGTCGTAGTCAACACATTAGCGTAAAGGTATGTGCTAGCTCATGGGGATAATGGGGAACTGTCACAACCCAATCCCCGATCACCAGACACATGATCTGGAAAGAAGAAGAACCTTAAAACAGCCCACACTAAGAAGGAGGATCCTTTCGATAAAGTTCCAATTAAGAAATCCTCTGGTAAGAGTTCACCTGGATCTCCTAAAAGAAAGTGGAGTGAAAAGTGGTGCGTCTACTGCAAATCTCCCACACACAATACGGCCGATTGCAGGCGCAAACAGAAAGACTCTCACTATGCTGCCTGTCTTGTAGAAACCGGGGAAGGGTCTAACAGGGAGGTAGAAGGGAGGGGCCTTGAGAACAAAGATTCAGAGAAACCACCAGTAGTAGAGACGATACTTGTGAACGGACAACCAGTCGAGTGTCTCTATGACACCGGTCTGCAGTTCGAGGCCGTAATTTCCTCACACTTAGTGAGCCCAGAGCAGCTAATCGGGGAGTCTATTGAGATTCAGACGGCGACCAAGAGTGCGGTAGCGATGTCTCTTCCGATTGCGAAGGTGGACATCAAATCGAAATATGTTACCGGCACTATACAGGCAGCCGTTCTGCTCGATCCGTTCTTCCCCATGATCTTGGGTTGTCGCTACGTCTTTTTAGGGATTCCAACAGAACCCATGTACGTAGGGGCAATGCAAACCAGATCTCAATCGGGAGATGAGCAGACGCCGGCCTTGATCGTGAATCCCTTGCCTGGGGAGTTACGAGCTGCTCAAAGCCAGGATGCTACTTTGCAACCTTGCTTCAACCAGTTGCCAAAAAGTTCTGACCCACCAAGACGGGGTCAGCATTATATGAAGAATCGGTTACTGTACCGGACAGCCGGAGTGGAGGAACACCAGCATGGACAGCTGGTAGTTTCCTAAGGCCTATCGGGAACAGCTTCTTCATATGGGACACACCATTTCATTCAGTGGACATATGGGTGTCGGGGCAACACTCCAGCGCATTTCCTGCAATTACTACTGATCAGGGATGACTGGAGACGTGCGTCGGTACGTCAAGTCGTGCCCAGAGTGCCAGCGTGTGGCACCAAAACACTGGACGGCTCCGGTAATCTTGGGCGTCTTGCCCATTCTGAACTCTCCTTTCGAGAGAGTTGCCATCGATCTTGTTGGTCCTCTTCCTCGGACTAGGAAGAGGAATATGTACATTCTTACGATGTTGGATTGCTGTTCCATGTGGGGTGAGGCGATACCGTTGGCCACAATCGACTCTAAGCGAGTGGCTGATGCACTGATGGAGACCTTTACTCGGTTGGGATTTCCAAACCAGATCCTAACGGACAATGGGTCTCAGTTCTGTGGTAAGCTGATGGACGAAGTCTTTCGTATCTTCCAGACTAACCACATTCACACAAGCCCATACCACCCTCAGTCGAATGGGCAAGTAGAGAGGTTTAATGGTACCTTGATGACCATGCTTCGGAAGCTGGCTCAAGAGAAACCAGACAGATGGGATGAGTATATCCCAGCCGCCTTGTTCGACTATCGGGAGGTTCCCCATGGGTCGACCGGGTTGCCACCAGCCACTCTACTATTCGGGAGGCCAATCAAGGGTCCCTTAGAAGTCCTATTAAGATGTTGGACAGAGGAGGAAACTTCCGAAGAAGTTGTATCCTCATATAAATACGTCGAAGAGTTAAAGAAGAAACTCCAGACGGGTTGGGCTTTGGCAGCTCAGAATCTGAGGGCGGCCAGAAAGAGATATGCGGCCTACTACAATAGAAGGACGAAAGATAGGTCTCTTAAAGTGGGGATCGGGTTCTGTTGTTGCTTTCAGTAGGTTCCAATAAACTCGAGATTGGTTGGCAGGGGCCATTCCCGGCGGAAAGGGTTGTGTCCCGCACCAACTATGCCATCTGGATCAGGGGAAAATCCAAAATCTTCCACATTAATCTCCTCAAAAAGTATGAAGAACGATCTGATGGTACTTCTCTCCCACTCATGACTATGGCGGTCGCGATGGAAACTGAATCGGGCGAAGACGCGGATAGGGAGTATCCTTTACACCCTGGGGAAACCTATAGGGATGTACATATAAGTCCTGATCTGACGGCTGAAGAAACAGACCTGGTCATCCGTTTGTTGGAGTCCCATCAGCAGATTCTTACCGATCGGCCAGGGCGGACAGGGTTGGTCGAGTTTGATATGACTCTGACTACCCAAGACCCCGTTCGCCAAAAAAAATATCCAGTGCCCTTTTCGAAAGAGAAGGCCCTGGAAGCCGAAATCCAGAAGCTTCTGGATGATGACATCATCACTCCTTCGACTTCTCCTTATAATGTCGGGGTTGTCTTGTTGAGGAAGCCCAGTGGGGAGCACCGCCTATGTATTGATTACAGGCATTTAAACAGTTGTACGACATTCCAAGTTGAACCGTTACCGAACACAAATCAACTGTTTGCCAGACTAAATAAGGCAAAGTACTTTTCGAAAATTGATCTAAGCAGGGGATATTATCAGATCCCTGTGAAGCCCGAGGTTCGCCCCTTGCTCGCCTTCAGTACTCCGAGCGGGCATTACAAATTCAAGGTGATGCCATTTGGGCTGAGCAATGCGCCCAGTGTGTTCACCCGCATGATGAGAATGTTATTAGAGCCTTTAAAGGATCCCTCTGTGGTCTCGTTTATGGACGATATTCTCATCGCGTCTGCCAATCTGAGGGATCACCTGAAGTCCTTGGGACAGATCTTCACAAGGTTAAAAAAGGAAGGGTTAACCGCCCGTCCAGCCAAATGCATGATTGACTATCAATCCCTGGAATTTCTGGGACATACTATTACCCCAGGGGGACTGGTACCGGAAGAAAAGAATATTGAGAAGGTCAGACTCGCACCCCGTACTAAATCCAAAAAGGATGTTAGGTCTTTCTTGTCTCTGTGTGGGTTTTACCAGAAATTTATTCCAAAGTTCAACGAAATTGGGGCGCCGTTAACCGAAGCCCTGAAGAAAGGATCACCAGATCCTATAGTCTGGACCCCGAGCTGTGAAGAAGCTTATAGGAAGCTGAAACAGGCTTTGGTGGATAGGCCAGTCCTGCAACTCCCAAATTTGGCGAAAAAGTTTGTTCTAAGAACCGACGCGAGTAACATAGGGATTGGGGCAACTCTGTTGCAGGAAGGGCGAGATGATCCTTCGGTGCTCTGTCCGGTAGCGTATGCAAGTAGAAAACTGTTACTCGCGGAACGGAATTACTCCACCGTCGAACGGGAATGTCTGGCTCTAGTGTGGGCGGTACATATATTTCAACCTTATCTGTATGGAGTACCGTTCAAAGTGCAGTCCGACCATCAACTTCTGACGTTTTTGGCAACTTCTAAGAAACTGAACGCGAGGTTAATGAGATGGTCATTGCTCCTACAACCGTATCAGTTCACGGTCGAATACATCTCCGGAAGGGAGAATGTGGGAGCGGATTTTCTATCACGGCATCCTATGGTTGAATGTGAGGATGGGGCCATTCGAACAGAACCTCTGGCAGTAGAAAGTTCGTAGGGTTCGACTTTCTTAAGATGGGGCCTATGTGACAAAACGCCAGTTGCCCATGTCCTCAGGCCTTCTTTGGGTTTGGGTAAACAGGGGGAAACAGCTTTCGGGAACCCTCAGTTTTCTTATTCGCTCAATCACCATGGAAGATAGTTCTCTGGGTTGCTTTAACAACACGATCTTTTTAATAGAACGACTAGATATATGTCTTGTCTTGGGGTAAAACCCGATAAGGCCCCTTGCACCAAATACGCACTAATGTAAATTCTTGGGCCATCAATGTCGGTTTACTCAAGTACGATTTGTAGACTGCCTCATGTCTATTTGACACTTCAAAGAGTGCGACAGATGAAGCGCAGCATGCTGATGGTTGACTGATAGGTAATAAAGGGGTTTATTTGGTATTGCTAGACCTTGGTCTATAAAGCTAACTGGTTGTCTCGACTAGTGAGACGAATTGGCGAAATGGCAGTCTTGCCATATTGGGAGTGGGTTGACCGTTGGCCAATCTAGCTAAGCGTCTTGTTCTTGGCATTGTCTGGGAACGAATCTGAGTAATATAGCTTCCCAGATGATTTCGCTTGTTCTTGGCAGCAGATGGGCGGGGGCTATCTTTCTTCCTACGGCCTGAACTCTGCATACTGTCATCTTTCATCTGACTATAAACATTACAGATCCACGGAATGCCGGAAGGAGGGGAGTACTCCGTGGGGACGGATTCCACCCATCTATCTTCTTGAGCCGGAAGAGGCGATCCACTGTGCTATCTCTTTCGTCTTTCGGCCGATGGGGTGGCCAGGTGGACTGAATGGTTACTGGTCGATAGGATGATGTCGGGGATATAAATATACCTCTCTATCTCACTGAGAGAACCTGAACTCATCTGAATCTACGTGTTATGTGAGGCACTGCCGGTACATTGTGGCGACAGCTCCGATGAGAGCAGCGGCCGGAAGGAGTAGTATCTTCTTTCCTATTCTTGCTGGGAATGGGGAACGACACTTCTTTACATACAGATAATTACACACACAACACCACAAATGCTGTGTCGTGAGAAAGAGAGGGTTTGCAATTGAGAGAGAAGCCGGGAAACGAAATTGCCCAATAATAATAAAGGCATGGTATGAGAGTGGAGAGTGAATCTGGTATGAGGAAAATGGGTAAGGTAACTAGGGTCAAACGACAAGACCTCGTCAAGCTGAAGGCCTAGTCTAGGAAAGAAGCCGCCAATCCAGGACCTCTTGGTAGGTCAGGCCAATTCAATCAGGGCTCTTGATTGGTATTATTATGTATATATTTTGTTTATAGCAACTGATGTGCTGAGACCATTAGGAGTCTCCATGTCGGCTGTACCAGAAGTTTAAGCTGGAGGCTCTCACAATTGTTTGTCCTTTCCAGGGTCTTTCTTTTTGGAGGTGAACCGAGCTGAAGGTCTCGACAGGGCTAATACACGGAAAGTTATGTTTTAGCCGAGTCCTTGTCAAGTTTTGGGCCATACCAGGCCAAGGGTATGATCTCTACCAGATAGAGCCACAGCTGGCCGAAAGAATGACCATCAGCCTTTCCAACACATCACCAGTCATCTCGATACGCTAGGATCGAGTCCTTTTGTATTATTGGCTGGACCCCGCCAATCACTCAGACACACCCATTATTATATAAGAATTGTTCTCCATGATATTATTTCCTACCCGACATTATGCCAAGTGATTCCATGGCACTTCCCTAGAACATTTGATTACTATAGACTGTTGTCCATGGAAACTTGGAAGCTTGATTCTACAGCGGCCTGTTATTCCTACAACCGATCGGGAAGGAGGATACTAACGAAGGACCTAATCGGTGAGGCAGATGTCGACTGACGGGACTTTGTAGTACTCTTCAGTCTATGAGGAAAAGTCATGAGGCTCTGTGCCTGAACTTTATCCTTGTTGTGTCTGTTTAGAACTATCTGTTTTAACTGCCTTAATGTTTTCCTGTGCTGTTCTTTATTAGGTTAATAAAATTACTTTCAAGTTATTCTGACGATCGCCATGTTATCTATGCGTCAGCCAGAAAGACACGTCAGGGAATAGGTCCCGAGGTCGAAAGAGAGAGTGACAGTGAGTCCGGGGAACGAAGAAGGGTTGGCAAGCAAAGACCTATCCCAGCCAGAGCGAAAGAATAGTTTTGAAACATTGTGACATAATTATTTGGGACCCTCCACGTAGCTTGTTACATCTAGAACCACATCACTGCCCGAGTGTCGGTTGTCCTATAACAATATGGGTCTAGAGCCACATTACTGCCCGAGTGTAGGTTGTCCTATAACAATATGGGTCTAGAACCACATCACTGCCCGAGTGTCGATTGTCCTATAACAATATGGGTCTAGAACCACATCACTGCCCGAGTGTCGATTGTCCTATAACAATATGGGTCTAGAACCACATCACTGCCCGAGTGTCGGTTATCCTGTGACAATATGGGTCTAGAACCACATCACTGCCCGAGTGTAGGTTATCCTGTAACAATATGGGTCTAGAACCACATCACAGCCCGAGTGTCGATTGTCCTATAACAATATGGGACTAGAACCACATCACTGCCCGAGTGTCGATTGTCCTATAACAATATGGGACTAGAACCACATCACTGCCCGAGTGTCGATTGTCCTATAACAATATGGGTCTAGAACCACATCACTGCCCGAGTGTCGGTTGTCCTGTAACAATATGGGTCTAGAACCACGTGCGCAAATCGCAAACAGGCGTGTACAAGGCTCCTTTACTGGCTTACTTTACTATGCCATATAAACCAGATGCCTTCTACACGCCTTAAGACACATAGCGTTGCTGGACACATGTTTGTATAGACCAGATACATGTTCGTATAGACCAAACACATGTTTGTATAGACCAGACACATGTTTGTATAGATCAGACAACACTCGTGGCTGATGTGGTCAGTGTCACGCCGGCCGCCTTTACTTCCCAAGATATTTCCTGTAGCCATTTTGGGCTGGTCGACCTGTGAGCCCATGTCAAGTTTAACAATTCGAATCCGCCCTCCTACATTTCGAACCCGTGACCCCCAGTGAGACAGGCCAGTGTCTAACCACTAGGTGAACGTGGTTCCCATGTCATAGAACTCACCCCAATAGAAAACACGAAAAGAAAACCCATTTGGTATAATCATTCTTCGCCATTTGGTACACATGTAAAAACAAAACTTCACCAGCTTTCATGTCAACAACACCCACACCACAACCGGTAGTTTGTTTCGTCACAGCTGAACTCTCACACACGAGAGTACTTGACTCTTGATCCAGACTTTGCTTGTACTGGACACCAACATGCAGACGTTCGTTCTCATAGAGATATAATGAAACAGCTGTCACATAGAGTCCATCAACTGGAGCTGTGAATATCCCGCTGTCTGCATTAAAGTTCTTGCCAACATTGCAGTCCGTTCCCGTGTACTGACTTATTCTAGTGTTGACAGCAACTTCTCCTATAAACTTCCTCCGAGCACTAAATCCACATCTAGTTCTTGGAGATTTCACTTCTGTAAAAGAATCAACGCAAGGTTTCTCTTCATTTCATTCTCTTGTTAAAAACAAAACTACAATGCCAAACTATACTAAGGCTAACTATCATCATCAGCGTAACCATCAAATGTCTTGCCAAGTGACATGTGTGAAAATGCTTCTGCACACTTCACAATGTCCAAGAGAATGTATCAATGACTGACATAATGTATTCCATGGCGGAAAAAAGAAAATCCTAATCTGCACAGTTCGCGGAGACTCCACTAACCAGGCGGCCTTAATTCCTCAGGCTCAAAGACCCCGTTGCCATACACCGCAAGGTACTATATTGGCAGTAAATGACAGTGGCAGATGAAAGGCTGTCAAGAAACATGTCACTCTAACTTCCTTTACCATTTTATCCATTCATCTATCCAGTTGTTACATTATGTTCAAGGTATATTAGAGAGCATGTTGAAACAGCTTTATCCATTCATCTATCCAGTTGTTACATTATGTTCCAGGTATATAAGAGAGCATATTGAAACAACTTTATCCATTCATCTATCCAGTTGTTACATTATGTTCCAGGTATATAAGAGAGCATGTTGAAACAACTTTATCTTCTACCCTTTATCCTCCATTGGAGCACAGGACCATAAAACTACCCATACCAGGCCGTCTGATATTTTACTGTCTCCTACAGCTCCCTCCATGTCCTCCGTATTATTCATTTCTGTCTATAATTATCTTTACGCGTGTCTGTATTCTGTTTGTGTGTTCTGTGTGTTCTGTGTGTGTGTGTGTGTGTGTGTGTGTGTGTGTGTGTGTGTGTGTGTGTGTGTGTGTGTGTGTGTTAGATATGAAATATCATCATGTGCCAAGTCGATAAGCATGGGCGGTCATGTTTCGCCATCTTACGTGATCACTAGAGTCGTGTTCTTGTGTCGACCATGCCACGTGACCAAGCCATCCAGATATTTACTTCTCTGCCTTCCCCATATTCTTTCCCCCTTAATATTGCTAGTTGTCACCAAGTTCTCTAGTTTATCGCTTCTTATAACATGCCCAACAAATGTTGACTGTCTATTTATAATTTCTCTAATCAGTTTATGGTTTTCATTTGTTTCTTGCTAGAACTTGGTCATTGGTTTTTCTGCTAACGCATGACATTCTTTGGATTTCCCTTACAAACAACATGTCGACTGCCAATAGATATTTTTCAGCTTGTCTGAACATTATGTGACATATCACTCATGGCAATAAAAAACAGGAAAGAGAACAATTTTCTCTGATAACTATTCTTCTCTATAAAGTTTACACATGAATACAGCACACCACCAGCATTCATGGCTACAACAGCCACGCCACAAGCGGTTGTGTGTTTCCCTCGCAGCTGAACACTCACACACTAGGCTACTGGAAGATTGGTACATACAATTGCGTGTGTTTGACATCCCCATTCAGTTCCACTTTCTTGAAGAGACATAATGAAATAGCTGTCACATAGAGTCCATCAACTGGAGCTGTGAATATCCCGCTGTCTGCATTAAAGTTCTCACCACCATAATAGTTCTATATTGTTTATTGTTTTATACTGTCTGCAAGGTCCTCTTCTGTGATCCATGATTTAGCATTAAATTCACAGCTGGTTCTTGAAGATTTCAGTTCTGTCAATGAATCACCACTAATTCTCTCCCCATAACGATCACGTGTAGAAAACGACACTGCTGAACAATACCATTGCTGGTTATTATTATCAACATTAAATGTCAGGCTATTGGGCATGGGTGATCCCACTTCTCCACATTTCCAGATGTCCAACAGAATGTATCCTTCCCTGAGCTCACATGTGTCAACACCGTGATTATATTCTGTCACGTGATGATATTTGTCCATACAAAAATAAAGTTTTGTAGCTGGAAACTGCTGTGGGTATGTGAAGTGCAGGGACCATCACATGTGTGGCCTGAGTGCACGGAGGTATGTGAAGTGCTGGGAACATCACATGTGTGGCCTGAGTGCACGGAGGTATGTGAAGTGCTGGGACCATCACATGTGTGACCTGAGTGCACGGAGGTACGTGAAGTGCTTGGACCATCACATGTGTGGCCTGAGTGCACGGAGGTATGTGAAGAGCTGGGACCATCACATGTGTGGCCTGAGTGCAAGCAGGTATGTGAAGTGCTGTGACCATCACATGTGTGACCTGAGTGCAAGCAGGTATGTGAAGTGCTGGGACCATCACATGTGTGGCCTGAGTGCAAGCAGGTATGTGAAGTGCTGGGACCATCACATGTGTGACCTGAGTGCAAGCAGGTATGTGAAGTGCTGGGACCATCACATGTGTGGCTTGAGTGCACGGAGGTATGTGCGTTGTCCTTTGCAGGACGTTGTGTTCAAGCCCAAACCCCAGGTTCATTTACTAGACAAGTTTATGTTCAGTTTGCCATTGCTTTCTGAACGGCAATTTAACGTTGAATTCCAACTGACCGGCAAAGTATATGAACCCCATACCCTGCCGTCAAAATACCGAAAGTTTAAGCGCAAGCGCATTAAGCCTGGCGACCACGCCGACGTCTAAATGGAGGATTAGTTAGTCAATATTTAGCTTGCTGACCTCTACATGGAGGATTCGGTGGTCAGTATTTAGCTCACTGACGACTACATGGAGAAATAGGTGGTCAGTATTTAGCTTGCTGACCTCTACATGGAAGATTAGGTGGTCAGTATTTAGCTCGCTGACCTCTACATGTAGGATTAGGTGGTCAATATTTAGCTCGCTGATCTCTACATGGAGGATTAGGTGGTCAGTATTTAGCTCGCCAAACGAACTTCGATTGCAGACATCGAACATTTGTCCACGCCATTATGAAAGGCTGTCTGGAATCTTCCCTCCCTATCTTCCTCTAGATCTCTGTATATTATTCTGTTCGGTCTTTACAGTGTGTTCCTGTTTATCCTCTTACAAGAGTGTTAGCCAACACAACTGTGCAACAAAACAACAAAACCCAAGCGCCAGTAACATACTCGCCCGAATACAGAGATAAGTGGAGAGTCATGGTCGCCAGTGTCTGGTTTTGAACAGCAGCAGCAGTAATAATAAACTCCACAACAACGATAACAACAACATCAGCACAAATACCGACAACAACAACAACAACAACAACAACAACAACAACAACAACAACGATAACAACAACATCAGCACAAATACCAACAACAACAACAACAACAACAAAACAACAGATAACTGTATAGAAGATGTGAGAGTTACCTAATTGTTGTAATCTCGGGGACATAACTGCCACCTCCTGGATTAACTGAGTCAGCTGCAAAAGTTACAGAAATACTATACTATACTATACTATACTATACTATACTATACTATACTATACTATACTATACTATACTATACTATACTATGTAGTCAAGATGGTACCGAGTCTAGCAAGCTTGCCTACCAGATCTGGAGGTAATGAGTTCGAATACCGTTGGATGAGGGCATATTTTCAGTGATCTGGACATCCAGGTGGACCCAGCCTAAAATTGGTACAGTAAATGTCCTCGGACGTAAAGGCGGCCGGCCTGATATTGACCACGTCATCCGGCGAGCGCCGATTGCTCTGTAAAAATATCGGGCTAGCACCATTGTGGTTGTGATGACGTACTCCAGCAACATTGTGGTTGTGATGACGTACTCCAGCAACATTGTCGTTGTGATGACGTACTCCAGCAACATTGTCGTTGTGATGACGTACTCCAGCAACATTGTCGTTGTGATGACGTACTCCAGCAACATTGTCGTTGTGATGACGTACTCCAGCAACATTGTCGTTGTGATTACGTACTCCAGCAACATTGTCGTTGTGATGACGTACTCCAGCAACATTGTCGTTGTGATGACGTACTCCAGCAACATTGTCGTTGTGATGACGTACTCCAGCAACATTGTGGTTGTGATGACGTACTCCAGCAACATTGTCGTTGTGATGACGTACTCCAGCAACATTGTCGTTGTGATGACGTACTCCAGCAACATTGTCGTTGTGATGACGTACTCCAGCAACATTGTCGTTGTGATGACGTACTCCAGCAACATTGTCGTTGTGATGACGTACTCCAGCAACATTGTCGTTGTGATGACGTACTCCAGCAACATTGTCGTTGTGATGACGTACTCCAGCAACATTGTCGTTGTGATGACGTACTCCAGCAACATTGTCGTTGTGATGACGTACTCCAGCAACATTGTCGTTGTGATGACGTACTCCAGCAACATTGTCGTTGTGATGACGTACTCCAGCAACATTGTCGTTGTGATGACGTACTCCAGCAACATTGTCGTTGTGATGACGTACTCCAGCAACATTGTCGTTGTGATGACGTACTACAGCAACATTGTCGTTGTGATGACGTACTCCAGCTTCCCTTTCTCATGACATGCCCACAGAATGTGGACTGTCTACTTCTGATACGAGTGACCAGTTCTCTTTGTCAGTTCACTTCTTTCAAGATATCTTCCTTGTTCTTTCTATCTGTCCACGGTGTTCTCATCATTCTTCTATAAAACCGCGTCTCCGCAGCTTCCCACAACATTCCTAGATTGTCTGTTAATTGCCCATGATTAGCTTCTGTAACCAGATAAATTACAGAGAATATTCTTCATCTTCTGAAAAGTTGCCTTTGTTTAGGTTATTTAACATTAACTTCCTTAATACCTGTTCTATCTATTATCATTATAGTATTCAAACAATTAAATATAGTGACGTGTCTCAGATATGTCTCGTTCACTTTGGTGTTGGGTTTAATCAATAAAATTGTAATTTGTCCGGAAGCAGTTTCCTGCTATGTGTCTGTGATATGATAGAGCCATCACATTGTGTAAGCCTGAATGTACGGAGACATAGGTGGTCAATCTGTCCCTGACTTTATTGTAAGCCTGAATGTACGGAGATATAGGTGTCCAATCTGTCCCTGACTTTAGTGTAAGCCTGAATGTACGGAGACATAGGTGGCCAATCTGTCCCTGACTTTAGTGTAAGCCTGAATGTACGGAGACATAGGTGGCCAATCTGTCCCTGACTTTAGTGTAAGCCTGAATGTACGGAGACATAGGTGGCCAATCTGTCCCTGACTTTAGTGTAAGCCTGAATGCACGGAGACATAGGTGGCCAATCTGTCCCTGACTTTAGTGTAAGCCTGAATGTACGGAGACATAGGTGGCCAATCTGTCCCTGACTTTAGTGTAAGCTTGAATGCACGGAGACATAGGTGGCCAATCTGTCCCTGACTTTAGTGTAAGCCTGAATGCACGGAGACATAGGTGGCCAATCTGTCCCTGACTTTAGTGTAAGCCTGAATGTATGGAGACATAGGTGGCCAATCTGTCCCTGAATTTAGTGTAAGCCTGAATGCACGGAGACATAGGTGGCCAATCTGTCCCTGAATTTAGTGTAAGCCTGAATGCACGGAGACATAGGTGGCCAATCTGTCCCTGAATTTAGTGTAAGCCTGAATGCACGGAGACATAGGTGGCCAATCTGTCCCTGAATTTAGTGTAAGCCTGAATGCACGGAGACATAGGTGGCCAATCTGTCCCTGAATTTAGTGTAAGCCTGAATGTACGGAGACATAGGTGGCCAATCTTTCTCTGACTTTAGTGTAAGCCTGAATGCACGGAGACATAGGTGACCAATCTGTCCCTGAATTTAGTGTAAGCCTGAATGTACGGAGACATAGGTGGCCAATCTTTCTCTGACTTTAGTGTAAGCCTGAATGCACGGAGACATAGGTGGCCGATCAGTCCCTGACATTATTGTAAGCCTGAATGCACGGAGACATAGGTGGCCAATCTGGCCCTGACTTTAGTGTAAACCTGAATGTACGGAGACATAGGTGGCCAATCTGTCCCTGACTTTGGCAGGCGATGAGACCAGCCGTCGCACCACCCCCCCCCCCTTCCCCACCATGCTCATGACATTATCAGCGCAGTTCCATATCACCGTATGTTACATTTGTGTCTGCAATTGTTCTTTGTTATAGACATTATTTATGTTGTTGTGTTGTTACATGTGTTTGTACAAGCGTTCTTTGTTATAACTATTACTTCTGTTTTCTGTTGTTATATGTGGGCGTAGACGCTTTATTTGTTATAACCATTACTTTTGTTGTTCTATTGTTACATTAGAGTGTACAATTGTTTTTTGTTATATATTTTACTTCTGATTTTACATTTAAGTGTAAGTGTGTTCTTTTTTTATAACCATTACTTCTGTTTTTCTGTTGTTACATTTGGGTGTATAATTGTTCTTTGTTATAACCATTACTTCTATTTTTCTATTTTTGCATTTGGGTGTACAAGAGTTTTATGTAATAAACATTACTTGTTTTTCTGTTTTTCAGACCTATTCCTTTGTTTTGACTATCTGATGCATTTATAAATGATTGATTGATTGATTGATTAATTGATTTATTAATTGATTGATTGATTTAGGAACTGGCATCACAGCATTCGGGGCATTCCCGTAAGCGCTCCGTCCCCATCTTCAGCAGCCAGCGAAGAGTTCCAACACTAATAGTACCAGTAGCAATCTGATTATATGTCCGTCTCGCCTTTCCTCTGAGCGTCGAGCGTCGGCCAGATCCCCTCGTCACTCCTCGCTGTCTCATTCTTGCCAGACCATGGTAATCCATTTGCCCCTCCGAGGTGTACACGTGCTCCCACAAGGCCGCAACCACGTCTGCCTTGTCATGCATCAATACTCCACCAGGTTTTGCCGAGTCAGCCAATTTATCCGCCTGTTCATTCCTCATCACACCGGCATGCCCAGGAGAAAAGACCCAGGCGATGCTTGCCACCCGTGACCTCCGAAGCGAAGCAAGCCACTATGCACGAAGCTTGCCTGTCCTCACCTTCCTCAGCATGCTTTCTGAGTCAGTTACAATCACGATGTGTGTGTATCGTATTCTCCATCCAGCGGAAAGCTGCACTGACCGCCTCCACCTTCATTCTTAAGCTCGCATCTCGTGGTATCATATGCCAGGCTCTCCTGCACCAAACGTCGACCATTAGCTTTTGCTAAGAACCCACAGGCGCATCTCCTACCTCTTAACACCGAACCATCTGTGTGGATAATCACATTCCCCGAGCGAGCATTATCCGGAATTAGTTGCTGGTGTAACAGTACACCCGTGTCGTACACATATGGACGTTGACGTAGGTTCTTCTATCTTCGTTGCCTTGTTCCACAACAACGAGTTTACTTCTTCTGGCCGCTTAGTGGAGCATTCACGTTGCAGAGAGTTTAGTGTAGAAATCCCTACTCTTGCCTTCGTAGGTTAATTCAAGCTTTCATTCCATGACGACAATTACGCCAATTTAAAAACTTCATAATTTTAATTCAGAAACCTTCTTCATAATCACTACACTAGCACAGTAGCACATACAATGTTTATTAATCAAGATTATATTAACACGTATCACCCCTTTATGTTCCACATCTGTGGAATTAGTTTAAGAATTGGAGTCACCTTGAATGTCTCTTCACTGAGACTTTGGTTACTACGACTATGCGACAGTTTCCCAAACTTGGAATATCTTTAACAAATCATTCGCTTCCATCAACTATACACCTTCATGGTGCGATTCATTAGCAACACAGCTCAACCCTAAGATCCGATGGTGGTAAAATTAACTGGACAGTTTCTATACGCATCCTTGATGTTCTCCTTCAACTTGCTTGCTTCCCTCCGTTGGTAATAATGTTGCCTTGTTATTGTTGCCGTCGTTAATGCCCGTCACTACCCCTAACAATGCCACGTAGTTCTCTTTTGTGCGTTCTCGTGCACAATATTTACTTCTTCATCAAACTTCCCCATTTATAAGTTCGCAACTATATTATCTATCTTTCATTAACTCTCCCCGTCACCTATTCTGTTACACCGGATTTCCACTTCCGTGGTTCCTGCTGGCCACTCCCTGCACTCCCGGCTCAATGTGATTATAACTCTGCACAAGTCTGACTGCTCCGCTGGCACTCTGACCCATTTATAACTGACATTTCTTGTAACAGCGTTTCATTTGCAGTGACCAAAACCACGTCAACAGCATAATGCAAGTTGTAAGCCTGAATGTACGCCTGAATGTAAGCCTTAAATTATGTTAAAATTTCCCAACACTGTAACCATTTCTTCGTGTTTCACCCTATCGAATGCTTTAGTGTAGTCAGTGGAGCACAAATATAGAAGTCTATTCATTTCTACCATTGTTTCTATTAATGTTCTCATATGTTGTTAGTGTCTTTCACTTCTAAAAAAATCCAACTGATCATTTCCATTTTTTTCTGGTTTATTTTAATGTAGTTATCTTAGTGTTATTGATATTTTTGTTCTATGTTTTGTTTGGTTTTTGTTATTGTTTGCAGAATAAATCGCTTTGAAATCTGTTCTGTGTTTTGTGATTGTATTTTAGTAATCCCACAAATTGTGTTTTCCTGTTGTTTACATTTCTACAGCTTGACCGAAGTTTAAATAAACACGAACCTTTGTGACATTATCATCTCGCGTGCTGGCCCGTTCATTGAGACATGTTCTGAGTTGTTCTAGTGGTCTCAGTCGATCGTTTAACATCTGACACAGCATCCGGAACTGTACAATTGACAACAAAACTGTTCATATATAGAACATCAATGAGATTATAGCCTGGTATCATATCAGTTAATCAATCAAGTGCCGTCTTCACGATGAAAACTGTCTGCATTTAATGTTCAAAATTGTCTTCTCTGAGTGTGTTGTTGTTGTTGTTGTTGCTACTGCTGCTGCTCTTCTTCTTCTTCTTCTTCTTGTTCTTCTTCTTCTTGTTCTTCTTCTTCTTTTTTTCTCCTCCTCCTCCTCCTCCTTCTTCTACTCCTCCTCCTCCTTCTTCTTCTTCTTTTTCTTCTTCTTCTTCTTCTTCTTCTTCTTCTTCTTCTTCTTCTTCTTCTTCTTCTTCTTCTTCTTCTTCTTCTTCTTCTTCTTTTTCTTCTTCTTCTTCTTCTTCTTCTTCTTCTTCTTCTTCTTCTTCTTCTTCTTCTTCTTCTTCTTCTTCTTCTTCTTCTTCTTCTTCTTCTTCTTCTTCTTCTTCTTCTTCTTCTTCTTCTTCTTCTTCCTCCATCTCCTGATCCTCCCATTATTTTCTACTTCATCCACTTACTCCTCTTCTTCTTCCTCTTTTCTACTTCTTTTTCTCTTCCTCCACATTGTTCTTCATATGACCACCACTGTACTGATACTGGTACTGTTACAACAACAACAACAACAACAACAATTACAACAACAACAACTACAACTATTACTACTACTACTACTACTACTACTACTACTACTACTACTACTACTACTACTACTACTACTACTACTACTACTACTACTACTACTACTACTACTACTACTACTACTACTACTACTACTACTACTACTACTACTACTACTACTACTACTAATATACTACTACTACTACTACTACTTGTAACACCTTCTTTCAGAAATGTAATTTATAATAGCAATTGTTTTCAAAAACCGTTTACAACAACAAGAGTCAATCAAAATATCCAGAACGTACATTTTCAATGAAACAAGATTACAAATGGAATTGCAAAAGCAGCAACATCTTTCTCCTGATGGCATGCCAGTGTGGAGTGATTGCTCATCTATACCATCTCAAACACATAACATGTGATCGTGTATGACGTCTTAAATACAGTTTATTTGATCATTCATACCGACTTAAAGGCACCAAAACAGAGTACCTGACCACATACACCATATGAAAGTCTCAGTCTTAGAGTACTTGTCATCTACACGGTCTCAAAGTCTCAGAGTACTTGGTCATCTACCCGGTCTCAAAGTCTCAGAGTACTTGGTAATCTACCCGGTCTCAAAGTCTCAGAGTACTTGGTCATCTACCCGGTCTCAAAGTCTCAAACTGAGGCACTGTTCTCGTAGACCTGACAATGAGTCCACTGAGTCCACTGAGTACATCGTTCAGTTCAGCCCACCCTTAGAAGATCTGCGCTGCCAGACGTACCAGAAGCGTGCTGAGTTGAAGCAGACATTATGGAGCATTGACATGGAGAAAACGATAAAACTCACCCCGGCAAGGGGGCATCTTGTCCAGTTAATAGATCACAAACTTGGAGAAGACGATAGACACAACAAACACTCAATTTTATACCAGAAACAAATACGTCCGTCCACGCAGTTACACACCAGAGTTAACGTCAGTCATACTTTTACACAATTTCTGTGTTGAAGAGTTCATACTCACATTTGCCTCCCCTTTCTCAACCTGTTTCTGGACGTCCTTCACATTTCTCCCACCGTCCGCCTCCAATGTCTGCATCCTGGTCTCTAGTTCTCTCAACAAGGTCGTGTTCTGAGCTTGACCTTCAGATATGAGCTGGACACTCTGTGTGTTAGCCATGACCTTGTCTGCCAGGTCACGCATTTCAGTTTCTAAATCCTTATATTTATTACTGGAGTCATCAATGATTCCGTCAATTCTATCATCTAATGCATCGACATTTTCTTTGACAGACTCAAGTAGATTAGGTACATGAACAAGTTTCTCTACGAGTTCTGCCTGAGATTCCATCTCTACTTTCTGTCTCTTTTGTGCCGTAGATATCTCCTGCAGCTGTTTCTCCAGACTTTGTAATCTTGTCTTCTGCTCTTGCTCTATTGCATCTTGTGTTTCACTGATATCACTGATTTGTTGTTTGATTTGTTTAAACCTTGAGCTGCGCTTCTTGTCCGACTCTGATAGTTTGGATGACAATTCCTTCAGTTGTTTATTAATGTCCTTGTCTGACTCTGATAGTTTGGATGACAATTCCTTCAGTTGTTTATTAATGTCCTTGTCTGACTCTGATAGTTTGGATGACAATTCCTTCAGTTCTTGATCAATGTCACTTTGTTGTTCAGCAACTTTTTCTGTTCTGCTCCTGAAGGAGCACATGGCCTCTTCTATGACAGCAATTCTGTCTAAAACTGGTTTCATGTGAGCTCCATCTGTACATACAATTAAAGAACATATTTACGCTAACTAACATCAAAATGTATTATTTCAAAATGTTTCATTGACATGGTGTCATCAACAACTGCAAACAACTATGGCTGGACAGTTGGACAGCATACACAACCTCAAGAGCTCTGTATTCAAACATGTCACAGCCCAACCCTAGAGAGGACATCAACAGCCTACACCACCAGGACCAGAATACAATCTGTAGACTAGAAACACCACACACAGTCCTGACCAAACACTTACATCACGTGACCACAGACCGTGCTGCCAGAGTGAAATCATTTCAGTGGACAGGAACAGGAAACATGCATTCACCGTCTTTTATGGTCCCCACAGTGGCTGATGTAAGGACACAACTAAAATATTCAAATCTCCCATCAAAAACACTCTTTATTGAGACGTCATCATCATCATGTGTCCTGCCAACTGAATTAAAAGTTAATGCATCTCAACACCACTCTCCGTCCTTGTTTCTATGGCTCAAATCTATTGACGGTATTCCCCCATGCCACAGTCTCAGTCCACCAAGCATCATTTGTCCTGATTGCCTCTGCCTCTTACATCACTGATCTTTCATATCGTCGAAATGGTCACCAACGCCTCTCTGCTCATTTATTACCAAAGAACTCAAATTGTCTTTAAAAAAAAAGAAGTTTTATTTGAGGTTCAAGTGTCATTAGACTCGTCCAGGCATTCGTTGTTAGTTACACTCAGTATACGAGGGGGCTTTAAAAGAAAAAAAAGATTATATTTGTTAGCTTTTGATGAATATATTCTGAAAAATTTAAGAACATATGTTCGATGTAGTCACTACTGTGTTCAATGCAAGTCCTCAGGCGCCGATAAAGTGCTTGGATTCCTGTAGACAAAATTGCTCTTGGTCGCGCGTGTTAGTTAGTTAGTCAGTCAGTCAGTCAGTCAATCAGTCAGTCAGTCAGTCAGTCAGTCAGTCAGTCAGTTAGTCAGTTAATTAGTTAGTCGACAGATCATCCTCATTGCACATAGAACCATTCAGTCCATAAGTGCTCGGATCCCCTCCTCAGCAAATCCCGCAGCTTGTAGCGGCTAATGACACCAGTGCTGTGTTGGTTTATCAGTCTTCTTTGGCTTCCTGCGTAGTGTTCTTGTTTGGCCACTCCTCTTTTAATTTGCTGTTCTCGCAGTCTGGCCATGGTTGTAGATTCACAGTCATCACTTGGTTCTCGCAACAGTCTTACTTCTCGTAGAGCATTCAGAGTGTCAGCCTGGTCCATGGCGTGTCCGCCCTCCACAGTAGCGTTACCTGCGAGCTTGTCAGCCCTCCACAGTAGCGTTACCTGCGAGCTTGTCAGCCCGCTCATTCCCTTGTACTCCCGCATGCCCTGGCACGAAGATGAAACTAATCTTTGCCAGCCGAGACCGCTCCAGAGACAGCAACCATTCTCTTCGGATCCCCCCCCCCCCTCCATCTCTATCCTCTGCAGCATGTTCATTGAGTCTTTAAGGAAACATGCCCTAGTGAATGTCTGTGTCTCGAGCCATGTTATTGCTTTACTTACTGCCATGACTTCCATAGTCAGGCTACTTGTGGTCTCAGCAAACAAATCAGTGTGTAATCACTCATGCACTACCGGCTGTACATCTTTATTGGACCAAAATGTATACTTTCCAAATACTCTTTAAGTTGTCCAAACAAGTGTAAATCATTTGGGGCTAGCTATGGCGAGTACGGGGGACGTGATACACACTGAGAATGGAGATCTTCGATGGTTTCAACCGTTGTACGGGCAGTATGGAGTCGAGCATTGTTATGTTGCCAAGGGACACCGTTACGCAAAAGTCCACGTCGTTTGGATATGACTGCGGGTCTAAGATGATTCCCGAGAAGATCTATATACGTATCACTGGTGACAGTGTTCCCTCTTGGCATGTAGTGCTTGAAAGTAACGCCTCGTTCATCCCAAAAAAGAGAGTCAGCATAACCGTCCCTGTAGATAGCTGCGTGCCAAACAGTTTTTGGTTTCGGTGAGGAGGGATGGCGCCATTCCTTGCTAGCTCTCTTCGTTTCCGGTTTATGGTAGTGAAACCAGGATTCATCTTCAATAAAAATTCTTGATAGTAAACTATCACCTTTTGCTTCAAAGCAGTGCAAAAGTTCTTGACAAGCATCAATGCGTCGTTGTTTCAATTCGCGAGTTAGCTGCAGTGGTACCCACCTTGCAGACACTTTACGCTACTGTTGCACATCATGGATGATATGATGTGCTGAACCGTGACTGATGTCAAGATGTGCGGAAATGTGACTCACAGGCAATCAGCGGTTTTCTTGTAAGAGGCCTTCAACGGCTGCAATCGACTCTGGATTTACTATTCTTACTATTTGGTGTGCTTGACCCGGTCATGAACGGTCTGTCACAGAAGTCTCGGCGCTTTGAAACTTCCTACTCCACTCATACACTTGCTGGACTGACAAGCATGCATCACCATCCCAGAACTTCACTCGCCAATGAATTTCTGTAGGTTTCACCACAACACTGATTAAAAGAAAAAACGGATAACAGAACGCTGCTCCATTTTGGTGCACGTCAAAAGTGGGGCGGTCATCTTTAAAGTCCTTATGATGTCACCGTGTTCATCTGCACTGTGATACCACGTGCATAACACGTTTGACATTTTTAACAATATTATTGGCAGGCTACAAGACAATGCATGGTTATTGTAATTTATATCACACTTTTAAGATTTTAATTTGAAGCTCCCTCGTGTATGGAGTTATAGGACAAGTATCCATGCCTTGCGACTTTCACAACTTGACCAAATGGTGGACAAAGTGACAAGTTATAACTAAATAACGGAATAAGATAATATTGACAGGTCATCATTTTGATGTCGTGCATTATCTGGGAGGTCATGTAGTGAGTGTCCAGAGATCAAACATAAACTAGGCTTATTGTTTGTATCATTATATAAATCATTCCAACATCCGAGACCAACCTGCAGGTTTAACAGTTCCTGTTGACTGTCTGTAGGATGTTGTCGCTGTAGAAGCTAGTGGTGCTGCTGGCTGTCTGTCAGGTGTTGCTGGAGTAGAGGCTGCAGCTGTTATTGCCTGTGATGTCAGATCTGACAAAGAATGGAGGAAACAACAAATAAATCCAATAATATCAACTATCACAGAAACAGTAATCATATTTAAGTTTTGGTTTAAGGGTCAATGTAATTGCTCACGGATATCTCCATAGGTGCTCCAGTGTCTTCCCCCCTCTCCCCGCCACCCCCCCCCCCCCCAGGAATCACAGCAAGGGATCTCTCAGTACAGTGCTCCAACTCCGCATGCAGTACCGGCAAGAAACCAAACATGTCTATACCAGAATCACAAGTCATATATAAATATTCCTTTGTGGGTAGGTTTTCTCATTGCAGAATATAGTCCGGGCAGCAGCCTGTTTGGTCCACTCCCCTCGATGGGCCATTGGTGAAACATTGTTATCACGAGCAACGTGCACGCGGGCTCTCCTCTTTTTAACACTTGTTAGAGAATGTTAGACGTCCAATTCACTACACCAATATCTGGTGGGGAGGGGGGGGGGGGAGGGATCTGACATAATTTTCTTATTGTGTGTAAATCATTTACAGCCCTCACAGTGAATTCAAACATGTCTGCACACGCCTAAAACTTTTCTTCCAAGCCACTCCGCCACACATATAGAGGATTAAGCCTGTACCCAAATGTACATGTCCTGTATGTCTAAATGTTCCTTATATCAGCCCCCGATCTCACCCATAATAAATTCATCCACACAATGACTGGCTTTACCATTTCGAAATCAATGGCTTAGTGTAGTCTTTCCAATTCAACTACTATCTGTGACATTCTCAAATTCCTGGCCAACTTCTTCTTGTGTTGCTAATTTCTAGCCACTAAGATCTTCAATCTGAAAGTTTAGTGTTTGAGTATTGATGTAAGTCCATGCTAACTAATTCATTCAGTTGAGGACGATTATTTAAGCTCAACTCTCTAAGGGTGTTCGTGCTGCCGTCTTAGTCCGTTAGTGGTACCTTCTTATATAGTGGTATTGCCAGCCAGCCTATCTGCTCTTTACTTTGCTGACCATAGGCTATAGTGGAAGTGTCAGACTACCTATCTGATTTTTCATTGGTTGATCCTAAGATACAGTTGCGGTGTCAGCCAGCCTATGTGCTTCTTTCATTGGTTGATCTTAGGATATAATGGCGATGAACAAAAAAAAAAAAAAAAATCCATATCTGCTCTTTCATTGATATAGTGGCAGTATCAGTCAGCATGTCTGCTGTTTCGTTGCCAATGATGCCTGCGTGACCAATGTATGGACTTCTGTAGAGATTCAAAAGATTGCTCGAGTGCGAAACCTGTGTCAACATTCTCAATCAATCAATCATGTGCCTTGCCAGAAAGTGTGGGCGGTCATGACTCGCCATTTCACATGATCACCAGCGTTGTGGATCAGCTCAGTGGTCCTGTCTCGTCCATGCCATGTAAACAAGCCATCCAGGTATTTTCCTCTCGGTCTTCCTCTTGGTCTGTTCCCTTCGATATTGCCAGTTGTCACTAAGTTCTCCAATCCATTTATTCTCATAACATGTCCAAAAACTTTTGACTGTCTACGAATAATTTCTCTAATCAATTTACGATTTTAATTTGTTCTCCTGTAGTACTTGGTCATTGGTTTTTCTGTCTGTCCATGGTATTCTTGACATTTTCCTCAGAAACCACATTTCTGCAGCCATAAGTTGTTATTTAGCTTGACTGCACATTGTCCAAGTTTCACATCCATACAAAAGAACAGGCTCTATGTATCCCCTCAACACTCTTTTTCTCGTTTCAATTGACATCTTTTTATTGGTCAGAATGTTTTTCATCTTGCTAAAGGCTACTTTCGCCATGGCGATTCTTGTTTTAATCTCTTCAAGGCATCTCCCATAAGATGTTATGACTGTTCCGAGATAGGCTAATTGTACATTCTAGATCACACAAAATGAATCACTTAGTGCAAACATGGGTAATTTTTTCAGTCATATAGAAAATCTCATAACAATAGCCCACAACTGGCATGCAGTGCGTTTGAGGAAACAAATATATTTTCATATGTATTCTTGAAACACACATCATGCATGTCATTTAATTTTTGTTATTGACTAGCCCCGTTGAACACACCGACCGTTGTCAGTAAAATTCCTGCTACCGTCAAACAGTAAACTGTCACTGATCATATCTGTTACTTCTTGCCATATTTTGTTTACGTACTAGTTATTATATGCTTATTCTCACCTGCTAGTTCTTGACATTTTTCACATAGGAACAAGGATGCAGATTCTATCATCTGACATAATTCCTGGAATTCCAGGTTGTTGTCTCCCCCTTGTGTCCATGAATCTCCTGCAACGGTTATCTGCAAAAGCACAGACATTCTCAGAGGTCAGTCACTGAACAGTCAATGTGAAATATGTTCCTCAACACGGATGCCCAGAAAGATGAAAAATAAAAAAAAAAAGAATAAAAACACCACCGAGGGGCAACCGTTAGAAGTGTGGATGGACAGAACTGAGTATTTCAGCTGCAGATGTCAACACAAAACTTCATGAAATTACAACCTAGAATATGTTGAGGCCTTGTCACCAAATTAAGTCCGGGCTGGGTTCTAAACCAGGCCAGCAATTCCAACTTTGTTATAAGTTAAGTTGGTGCTCACACTGACATTGTAGTGGGTGCGTGTTTAAATCCCCGGCACTCCCAAAACAAGCCGGCAAACTAGGAACAAAGCCTCTTTTAGACCGATTAAAGACAATGTCCCCGGATACACAAGTGAACAGCTGGAAATGGCTCGTAGAAAAGTAAATGTAGCTGGTCTTGGTATCTCTAAGGAGTAGGTAGGGGTATTTCTTATACCTAGATTTATGTACATTAAGGAATTACTAGATAAGGCAGTTTGTCTCCCTGCCAATCAAACCTAACCACAATAGTATCATATAAGACTTACTATGAGATAATGTATTACAGCTAAAAAATACCTAAACAGTAGGAAATAGGAACGGTACTCATACTATTAGCAAAATGAACACTTACCGTGGCGCAGTAGTTCCCAAGCTTTTCAAGCAGAGGGCCATATTTACTATTTTCGGTAGTTAAGTGGGCCACAACGTTATAAAATGATAAATGTCGTGCAATATCATTCCTTAACTTAAATTCTAAATCAGTTTCGAAAATCACTATTAATTTAATTAATTTACAATTATAACTGTTCTTCAGAACCAGTTACTTAAGTTCAGATGCCAGTTTATTAATGTCTAGGCACATATCTGTCGTGTCCAAAGTCATAAGTGCAGCTTGGTTACTGTCGGTGAGTCTGGAACGCTGATTAGTTTTTTTTTTATTTTTTTGTTTGTTATAACAGTCATTGCGGAAAATGACTGCTTGTGGCCTCGTGTGCCACTTTCTGACAGCTGGCGGGCCAGCGGAAAATGACTGCTCGGGGCCTCGCGTGCCACTTTCTGACAGCTGGCGGGCCACAAGTGGCCCGAGGGCCGTAGTTTGGGAACCTCTGCCTTGATGTGTTAGAACTGTCTTAAACACCTTATATACATTGTGTATAGCAATATTGTACAATATGCACGGTTGTAACACGACGGGATGGGCTACTCGTCACGTGCCGTTATTACTTGATTCTAGTGTAATGTACTTCCGTCCCACTTTTTGTCAAACGTCGTTACACACGAGACAATAGACAAAAGACTACAAACGAGTAAGATACTGTCTCTAGTCTTTTTTGTTTTTCCTGACACATCCAAGGAAATGAGCCAACTCTTCTTTAACGAAGAACAACAACAACAAACATATTTTTAATGCTAGAACATTTCCTTCAAAAGAATAAGGTTAGATGTTGAGTGTGACCGTTAGAAACGTCACAGACTGTCTAACTATAAGTGAGAGCAGCCTTGTTGGATCGTATCATTACTAAGATTGCCGGAGAGCAAGGTCTGTAACGTCAGGATGTGTGGATGTTCTTGTGTCTCAGGTAAGAAGTCACCTGATTTATGTATGACTCCGCCCATGCGTCACTATGATTGAGCAACTTCACTGAGACATTTTGAGTAGCGGTGAGTGGTCACTTTCATCTTGATCGAGGATTCTAAGAGTTAAGGATGTCTTCTGAGATTAAGCATCTCTGACTCCTTTCGAAGCGATCTGCAATCTGGACTATGGCTCACAAGAACTTTTGAGGTATCCCCCACTTAATTGGGGGGGGGGGGGGGGTGAACCACTTGATATTAGGGACCGGACTTCATGCCCTTGAGGATGCTGATGTCGATAATAATCGTATAACATGTCGAAACATGACCGCCAACGCTTAGCAATATGGCACATAATGATGATGAAACACACACCAAACAGGTATGATCTCCAAAAGCCACACGGCCTGGATTATAAGAAGAAGAGTGTAGACAGAATGTGAGTGTCAAAATCTGGTTTCTCTCAGTTCATGGGCTCTTGGGAGACGATTAGTAGCCTAATTACCAGCTTGAATGTTAACTTTACGTTACAGACAGATAAAGATAAGCCAGTGGCGGGATACACAACGAGAAAACCCGATAACTGCATAACTAGACAGTACTTTTCCTGGAAAATAAAAGACAAAGAGGGAACCCACAGAACAAAAGACCAAGAGGGAACCCACAGAAGAAAAGACAAATAGGGAACCCACAGAACAAAAGACAAAGAGGGAACCCACAGAACAAAAGACAAAAAGGGAACCCACAGAACAAAAGGCAAAGAGGGAACCCACAGAACAAAAGGCAAAGAGGGAACCCACAGAACAACAGATAAAGAGTTAACCCACAGAATACATGACTAAGAAGGAACCCACACACCAAAAACCAAACAGGGATCCCACGGAACAAAAGACAAAGAGGGAACCCACAGAACAAAAGACAAAGAGGGAACCCTCAGAACAAAAGACAAAGAGAGAACCCTCAGAACAAAAGACAAAGAGGGGACCCTCAGAACAAAAGACAAAGAGAGAACCCTCAGAACAAAAGACAAAGAGGGAACCCACAGAACAAAAGACAAAGAGGGAACCCTCATATTCACGGAGAATAGAACTAGACATGAAAATTAACGCTTTGGGCAGCTACAGGAGATAGCAAAAGATGTGACGACTCAGTGTGGGTTGGTTGAGGATCTATGCTCCAATAGGGAATATAGTGCAGAAGTTCGTTTGTAGAGAGTACCGTTGTCGTGTGATGTGTTAGGACTTCACATATTCTAGGTCACGTGACAATGATGCTAGGTGGTCAATTCCATTTATAGCCGCTTCCTTTTTCCGACAATTCCAGAAAATTCAGAAAATTATCTAGTCCTCATTTCCTGAGACTGGGTCGACCACCAAAGCCGCATTGGTCGGAAAACAAAAGAACAGTGGTTCTCAACCTTTTTTGGCTCGGGCCCCCCTTCACCATATTTTCGGAACGTCAACCCCCCCCCCCCCCCCTTTTCATATTTCCTACCTAAAAATCCCCACCCCTACACAGTATACGTAAAATGGAAGGTAAATATGTTAAAACAGGTCTAGACATCCACATAAAACGTGATTTGTGGGTCTACTTACTTTATAAAATCAATTTTAGAAGGATGAGACGTGCATAACTGTAAAGTATGAAGGGAAAAGCAATATCAAGTAATCGGTTCTTGTATAAATGCGATCTTGAAATGATCTTCATTCCCCCCCCCCCCCCACCTGTAAACCCTAAAATCCCCCCCCCCGGGAGAATTCCCCACCAGTTGAGAACCACTGCAATAGAAGGGCCTGGTCAATGCTAGGGATTGAACCCGAACCTCTATACTGGTTAGTAAGCGGGCTAACCATAATGTCACCACGCCTCCTTGCAGTCTAGATATTCAGCTTGATTAAGTCCAGCTGGAACATTGAAGAGCCTAAACTTTTGGCGGATGTAAACTGGTGACATGCTTAGCTTGGGGAAATACCGATGTCAGTGGTTGACATAACCACTTGGGGCTGTCAAACTACGCACTGCTTCCATCTGATGTCTGCTCTGAGGGAATTTTCTAGCTTAAAAGATATATTGATGTTAAATGTTCTAGGCTATAAGACATATTGATGTTAAAAATTCTAGTCTAAAAGACATATTGATGTTAAATCTTCTAGTCTCCAAGCATATTCCTGTGACGTGCACTCTAAGAGAATGTTCTATCCTACAAGAATATTGCCCCAGTCCCATATTTTTATGGACAAACGACAATTGCTATGTGATAACCGCATTTATTTCCAAGATCATTTCCTGGTAGCCTGGCACAGACATCCACGCATATAGGAGGATTTGAACACAGGACCACAGGGCCGCCAGTTGCCATCGTGGCATAGAAACATAACACACGGGTTGATGTGTTAGAGCTGGGATGGCAGGATGGGTAGCAGCATGATCGACTACTCCATTTGGCAAGATTGTTGATAATGATGATGATAATGAGGATGCTAATGATGATAATGATAGTAATAATCATGAAAACAATGACGAGGAAGAGGATGATGATGATAATGATGATGAAAACATTTCGGGAAGTTTAGCTGCTCAATAAATAATAATAAACATAGCACTAAATAACTATATAACACATACCCTGTTGACATACTGTCCAACAGCGCTGATCAATTCGTCTCCCTGATCTTTCAAGAATGTCAGCTTGTTAGAGATGAATGTTGCTTTCCTCTGTTTCGCAGACGCCATCTGGGCAATACTTGGGTACTCTCTAGTTCTAGGAAAGTAGATAAAAAACATGTCTAGTACTAGGAAAGTGGATAATAGACATGTCTAGTATTAGGAAGCCGGTCTCTCTGGCCGAGGGGTTACACCACTTTCGCCGTAATCCCGTTTATCACGCAGTCGTGTAGCGGGCGAGAACTGGAAGCGGTTCTACCCCCGCTGGTGACTTGCGGAATAACTGAGCCGGCCGCTCAGAAAGCAATGGCAAACTACTGAGCGTAATCTTGCCAAGAAATCAACATACAGCTGAAAGATGCTGCTGTTGACAGCGATGTCCTGTAAAGGATATGCGAATTAAAAAAAAAAAAGTATTAGGAAAGTGAATAACAAACATGTCTAGTCCTAGGAAAGTGGATAATAAACATGTCTAGTCCTAGGAAAGTGGATAATAAACATGTCTAGACCTAGGAAAATTGATAATAAACATCTCAGCAATTTAATGGTAAGGTTACTATTGCAACAAAGCATGGTTACGTTTTACCACAGACTACTTACAGGAACATTGAGGATAAAGCTGAAGAAAGTCAAATATATACCAGGAAACACTAAATATGATTTGTGTACATTGAGTAATGACAAGGAAATACAAAACAAATTCAATATAGAAGTACAGAACAGATTTGATATATTGTCTGATCTAGAGATATTATTCCAGGATGTGAATGATCAAAGGGAAATGTTAAAGAATTCAATTAGTTTGGCTGCAGAAACAACTATTCCAAAATTAAAGAAGGTGGGCCGTAAGAAATGGATGACTGAAGAAATGTTACATCTAATGGAAACAAGAAGACTCAACAAAAATAATCCTGCCAAATATGAAGAAATTCACAGACAAGTCAGAATATTATGTAGGAAGGCAAAAGAATCATGGCTGGAAGAAAAGTGCTTAGAAATTGAAAAACAACACAACAGTCAAAATACCAAATTAGTGCACAAAAGAATTCAGGAACTTACTAATAAAAGTCCAAGTACATCAACAGGCTGTCTAAAAACTAAAGATGGCAAAATCATAATAGAAAAAGATCAGATTCTACATGTATGGACAGATTATGTGAAAAACCTTTATAATGATAACTGAGAGAAACAGTATGATATTAGATTTAATAATGAAGGACCACCAATTTTAAAGATGGAGGTTCAAAATGTTCTTAAGCATATGAAAGCTGGCAAGGCCCCCGGTGTAGATAACATCACAACAGAAATGATTAAAGCTTTTGAAGAATGTGGATTAGAGCAAGTCACCAGACTGCTGAACACATTATATGATACTGGAGATATATCTCCTGAATTATGTAACTCTGTATTTATTGCAATCCCAAATAAAGCAGGAACCTTGGAATGTGATCAACATAGAACAATTAATATAATGAGTCACATCACAAATATTTTGTTACGAATTATCATGCAAAGAGTGAGGAAGAAAATACAATCTGAAATAGGGGAAGAACAATGTGGGTTTGTAGAAGGAAAGGGTACAGTAAATGCTGTGTATATGCTGCGAACAGTTATTGAACGTGCTATAGAAGTAAACATGGATATACATCTGTGTTTTGTTTACTACACAAAGGCTTTTGATAGAGTTAGACATGTCAACATGGTGGATATGCTTGCAGATCTACAAATTGATGGGAAAGACATTAGACTTATACAAAAACATATATTGGAAACAACAAGCTGCCATAAGGATTGATAATGAAGTGGGACAATATCAACCTATTAAGAGAGTTGTTAGGCAGGGATGTGTAATGTCTCCAGATCTTTTTTCCCTATATAGTGAAAATATTTTCAGAAATGTAGAAGATATAAATGGAATCAGCATGGTGGAAGAAACATCAATAACATTAGATATGCAGATGATACAGTATTAATTGCAGACAATGCGCAGGATCTGCAACAATTAGTAAACGCGGTTGTTGTACACAGTGAGCAGCTGGGGTTGGAATTAAATTGTAAGAAGACACAGGTTATGGTCGTCACTAGGAAGAACGAAGTACCACAATGTAATATACAAGTAAATGGGAATATTCTGCAACAAGTGAATAGATACAATTATCTCGGAACAGTCATAACATCTGATGGGAGATGCCTTGAAGAGATTAGAACAAGAATCGCCATGGCAAAAGTAGCATTTAGCAAGATGAAAGACATTATGACCAATAAAAAGATGTCAATTGAAACGAGGAAAAGAGTGTTGAGGGGATACATAGAGCCTGTTCTTTTGTATGGATGTGAAACTTGGACAATGTGCAGTCAAGCTGAAAAACATCTGATGGCTGCAGAAATGTGGTTTCTGAGGAAAATGCAAAGAATACCATGGACAGACATAAAAACCAATGACCAAGTACTACAGGAGACAAATGAAAATCGTAGACTGAGAAATTAGACGAAGACAGTCAAAATGTGTTGGACATGTTATGAGAAGAAATGGATTGGAGAACTTACTGACAACTGGCAAGATCGAGGGGAACAGACCAAGAGGAAGACCGAGAGGAAAATACCTGGATGGCTTGGCCACATGGCATGGACGAGACAGGAACACTGAGCTGATCCACGACTCCGGTGATCGAGTGAAATGGCGAGTCATGACCGCCTACGCTTTCCGGCATGGCACATGATTGATTGATTGATTGTAGCGTAAAACAAGGAAGGCAGTAAAACGTAGAAGGCAGTAAGACAGTTCTTGGCAGTCTACCACAAGTGATAGCAGTTGGAGTGAGTAATGTCTCCACTCTACCACAAATGATAGTCAATAAGAAGGAGATAATGTCTCCACTCTACAACAAATGTTTGTCACTAAGAATAAATAATGATGTAGCCAAGTTCATGCGACATGACTGTAAACACAGACTGGCTGGGACCAGGGCCAGATTGGTCATGTTTGCTCAGTCTGTTTTAGGTATTTCTTTGTCAACAGACACAGACTTTATTTATTTATTTATTTTAAAAGGGTAACAAATTAAGCACGCAGGCCCGTCTTACATTCGGCCCTTCCAATCACTCATCTTTCTTTCATCAACAGTGCATAGGAAAAAATCATTGTCACATACATTTTGTAAACATAAACAATGCATATTACTATGTTTTGAGACACATCCACCACCCACCCACACATCCCCCATTCACTCCAACCCCCCCCCCCCCCCCCACCCAACCACATACATAACCCACACACACACATACATTCCCCCACCCATCCACCACCTCCTACACCTACACATCTCCCCACCCACACATACCTCTTACCCACAACACATCCCACCCACTGACACCCCAAGCACACATACATTCTCCAACCCACACATCCCCCACCCACACACATCCACCCACCTACACACATCCCCCCACCCACTCACATATCTTCTACCCGTCCCATTACCCAACAACAATCACTCACCCACATATCCTCCTCCACCCACACACCTCCAACCACCCAGTCAAACACACATTCCTCAGCCACACATCCCCCACGCACGCACACATATCTCCCCGTCAACTCACATATTCCGCACCTACCCACATACACATTCCGCACCAACCCACATAATCTCCCATCTCCTCCAGCCCACTCACAGATCCCGAGCCCACCCCTACAAACAACCCCCACCATCTCCTAACCTACACACACTCACCCATCCACATATCCTCTACCCATCCCCTAACCAAACATCCCTTAACCACACACCCTTACTCATATACAATCACCCACCCACACATCCTCTATCCAAACACACATCCTCCATCCACCCATCCCTCAGCCACACATCCCTTAACCACACATCCCTACCCATATACACACACATCCCCACCCACGCAAAATCTCCCCACCCAAACACACATCCCTCACACACATCCCCATCCACCAACACATCCCCCATTCACAAACACACACCTCCCTTCCACGCACACACAACCCACACATACACATCCCCAACCCACACACTCATCCCCTCACACATCCCTAGACACACGTACTTATCCCTCAACCACTAACACCTACACATCCCTCACCCACTCATCAAAACATACATCTCCTATCTACCCACCCACACTCACACACCCCAACCACCCATCTAAACACACATCCCCACCCTCACACACATCCTTCACCCACCCGCACACCCCACCCACCCTCACACACATCCTTTATCCACACCCAGCTCCCCTCCCACACAACACCTCACCCACACACATCCCAAAGACACATCCCTCACTCACACACATATCTCCCCACTCATCTCCTACCCATCCACATATCCCCCAACTACAATCACCCTCACTACCCACACATACATCCTCCATCCACCCACACACACCCCAACACAGCCAGACATATCCCCCACCCAAACACACATCCCCAAATCCATCACCCACACCCATCATGCACCCCTCCCCCAACCCGCACACATCCCCCACACACATTCACCCACACATCTCCCACACACACACTCCCCACCCATCCACCCAAACATCCCACACCCATACACATCCCTCACCCACACACACATCCCCAAACCCACAACCACCCCCACCTGCACATATCTCCCACCCACCACATCTCCCCACCCACACATATACCCCCCACCCATCCCAAAACACACCATCAATCATCCACCAACATATCCTCCTCCACCCACTCACCCACAACCACCTAGCCAAACACACATCCCCACCCACACACACACATCTCCCCGCCAACCCACACATGCCGCACGTACCCACACACAAATCCCCAACCCACCCACACAATCCCACACCGTCCACCCACACATCCTGAGCCCACCCACACACATCACGAATCCACCCACCCACACACACACCCCATCCCCCAACCTACTATTATGATCAAACTCCCATACTTTACACACACACATACAGTGACGATTGTCGTGAGCATTGTCGCAAAATTGTAAAGAAAATGGAGAAAAATTGTACATATACATTTTGTAACTTAAAAATTAGTGATGCAATTCAACTCTCTCTCTCTCTCTCTCTCTCTCTCTCTCTCTCTCTCTCTCTCTCTCTCTCTCTCTCTCTTCTCTCTCTCTCTCTCTCTCTCTCTCTCTCTCTCTCTCTCTCTCTCTCTCTCCCCCACTCACTAACGCTCTCACTCACATTACAGTAATGTTATATTATACATGATAAAATCAAGTGTCATACATACAAACTGATAATGTGAAAGATGAAAATACACAAACACAGTGTGTTTTAGGTATTTCATTGACAACAGACTCAGTATGTTTTAGGTATTTCATTGTAAAGATCATCTGCGACGAGACCACGAGGACGTCCAAGAAGAAAATGGATTGACGACATCAGAGACATTATACAACCACACGGAATGACACTATCCAGTGCCGTCCACCGGGCGCTGGAACGTAAATTATTCCTCCCCACAATGCTTGACGGCAGAAGTGGAAGATGATGATGATGATGATGATGATTGTAAATAGACTCTAACACGATGCACAAAGGCTAGTTCACAAGAATACAGGCGGGTGTTACAGACTAAAAGCTTTCATCAGTGAAGAAACCAAGAAAGGGTAGCAGTAGCACCATATCTACAAACAAGGAGAGCTGTATGTTGCATACGTATGTGGGGTGGGTGGTGTTGTACTAGTTCGATCATTCACTTTATGGTTTCATTGTACCCAGGCCTTGGTTAAATACTGACAAACTACGATGCAATCTGCGAGCTAAAGGGATGGAGAACGGACATCTTGATACACTTCAGAATTGTGTAGTTCAAGTTCTTCAAGCTGAATTCGAAACGTAACGATCAAATCCGAGAATATTATAATTATGTCACTGTTACTCAATGTTTAAACACAATGTGTAACTAAGCTTTAGAAAACCTTGAATTCAAGAACAATGGACAACAGGAATCGTTGGTTGGCAGTCAACTTGGCAGTGCGGGAAGGCTTGGGTCTGAGTCATAAGACTTGCTTGCTATTCTGCAGCCACATAAGTCCGTGTCAGAAAGGGATTGATTTCCTGAAAGTAACTCCAAAATTTCTATTTAAACTCTGGGAATTCCCTTTATGATGTGGACTTCTGTAGTTGCAGTAGGGCTAAATCAAATCAAATCAAATCAAATCAAATCAACTTTATTTTAAAAGGGTAACACATTGGGCACGAAGGCCCGTCTTACATCCGGCCCTTCCAATCACTCGTCTTTCGTTCATCAAGAGCATTATACATTTACATAGGAAGAAATATAAACATTGTGAAATGAATGTTGTAAACATAATCAAGACAAATTACCATGTTATGAGGCCCATCTCTGTCGTAAGTAAGGCTTTCTTACTTTAGTGTCGTCCCTGGAGTGAGGGGAATCAACACCCACATTTTTATTAACCCAATATTATTGTCCTAGAGAAACCACCAGACTCCGTCCACAAAACTCCGTCAGTCTGCAGACACCTCTTTCTCACTCTCACTCACCCCTAGATCATGCCCCCTCTCACTCTTCCCCAACACAACATACTCAACAACTCTATCTTTAACAAATAAATACAAAATAATTTATTAAAGCAAAGAGTATGTGTGTGAGAAGTGTGTGTGTGTACTGTGTAGAATGTGTGTCGAATATTCTAGTGTGTATGTAGATTCAGAGCAGCAGATCAGGAGCCCAAGTCAGATGGTCATCATAGCAAGGGTACACCACAGCCTGATAGCTTAGTACGTGAACACCTCACCGATTGATGCGTCTCTTCTTCCAGACGTTGACTTTCTCCGGGATCCACTGGGTCTACTAGATGCATGATCCACCAAAAATAGTTATTGTATAACCTTAATCATGGATCTGTCACTCACTGTAAAGACTAAGGTCCCTATAACTCAAAAAAAAGTACGGATCGCTGTACCGTGAAAACTAGGTTTCAATGTCACAGGTCTCACATTTGTTCTAATCCATGTTCATAGATTGTCACACACAAACTGTTCTAAAGTACTTCTTCACTGTACTAAATTATTCCACGAGAACTCCATGTTCAATGTTCTGTTCTATTCCCTAGTGTTCAGTGGTATGTGGTGAAGAAACGAGTATCACCCAACCTGGGTAAATCCCTATTGTAAATGAATCGTTTATAATGTCTTGCTCCACTGAGCCAGTTTCGTATGGACCCTCTGGATCCTAGGCCTAGCATAAAGAGTGCTGATTGTACTTTCTTCTGGGTATTTATTCATCTTATAAAATAAAGTGAATGTTCATTGGATGTTCTTCTTAATGAGAGTTGACCTCCATCAAACTCAGTGTAGAGCTTCCTCATAGACGTAGGGGAACCTGTTAGAGAAAGAGACCACATCTGGTGAAGGCCGCCTGATACATATCCTTACTAGCTGAATGTAGGCCTACTGCCTTGCTCAGAGATTTATCAGTGAACTAAACTCTGTCATGGATCAGAGTGGCCTATCACTTCAATCTGAATCAGGTTATGACAAGGAACGACAAATAAACAGAGTGCAGAACCCCAGTGGGCACCCCACTGAAAGATCCCACTATTGGACACTTCCCTCATCTCCCAACCCATTCTTAAATCTCTCCAAATATCACCCCACTACACGATTCTCACTAGTAGAGCTAATTCTCACTTCGCTACTCTATTGTAGTTTTACCAAGGCTACTGCTTATATTCATTAGGCTTAAATATATTATCTATAATACCTTATGCAATACGCATCACTCCTGGATGGCATCTACAATTTGCCATAAAGACATATGTTATTTAATGTTAATTAAATCGAACACATGAGATGCTCTCCGAATTTCCTCACAGCGGTACACACTCACACGTCAGCCCTAGTCAACGTTTTTTTCAACACTAACGGTAAACAAGTCATGTTTTTGTCACCAAGAGCTTGGAGTGTTCTAGTGAAGTTCTTTTGATGTCACGCAGGTGTCCTCAGGGGCACTAACTATTTCCTGAAGTCTTATTTCCCTTTGGTTTAATCCATGTCACCAGTTGTCTCCCCTTTGTTTCAACATCCAAAACAAAACACATCAGATGGTCCCAGGGGCAGATTATCCATTTCAGACTAAGTTATTATCCCCCTTGCTCCACCAATACAAGCCCGCATGTCACAACCACATGCCTACAATTTCCTGACTTGTGGAAACTTCAAAGATAATTCCACTGCCTGATCTTACCGACTCGCCGTAGTAAACAACTGCAGCTGCAAATCATACTGTCCTTGTTATCTGTATTATCTGATTGTGACTCCACAGTGATTTCATGACAATCTCCCACCTACCCATACATCACCCCACCCATACATACAACCCCACCTACCCACACACACACACCAAGGGACACATACATACCCCACCAACCAACCCATCCCCCTCCTACATATCCCCCACCCACACACACTGCCCTCACCTTTCCCCCCCCAACCAAAACACATTCACCACCCACAAACATCCCCCACCAACCCACACATCCCACATGCACATCCTTACCCACACATCCTCTCCCCCACCCACACCTCCAACCACCCATCCCCCAGCCACATCTCTATCGACCACATAATTCCCCAAACACGCACACACATCCCCCACCAACCCAACATCGCAAATCCACTCACACATCCCCAAACCATACACACACATTCCCACCAACTGACATCGCCCTACCCCGACAAACACACATCTCCCTAACCACCTATACATCCCAAATCCACTGACACACACCCCACAACCCTCACATACATCCTCCACCCACCCACACATGCCCTAACCCAATCCCCCATCACACACACCCCCACCCGCGCATCACATGCATCCTCTACCACGCAATATTCTCAACCCACACACCGCACACATATCCCTCACCAAAACATCCCACACCTACATACCACCATGCATCCCCACATACACTCCACACACATATCCCCCATCCACATACCATACAATATTCCCACCCACACCCACACAGATACCCTTACCCATCCACCCCATACCCCCACCCACACACACATACCCCACCCACACACACACGTACCCCACCCACACAACACGCACCTCTCCCCACCCACACATGCATTTCCCAAACATCCACCAACACTTACTCACTCACGCACACATCCTCCACTACGCACCCACACACCCCCACCCACCCCCAACAAAACATCTCTCATCACAATACCCCTACCCACACACATCCTCCACCCACTCACACATCGCACCCCGACACATACACATCCCTCACCCACCTATACATCCCTAAGCCACTCATACACCCCCACCCACACATTCTCCCTCCACGCACACATCTCCCACACACACACCCCAACCACCCACACATACTTCTCCCAACCACCACACACCCCATACTCAACCACACACACATCCCCCACACCACAAACTATCCCCCACCCACACACATATCCTCACCCATACCACCACAAACATACCTCCCATCCGCACATCCCCCACCAACACACCGCACACATATCCCAAACCCACACATCATACACTTCTCCCCACCTATTCTTACATCCCCAATCCACCCACACAATCCCCTACCCACACAACCCCGCAACCCACACATACTTCCCCAAACCATCCACACATCTCCACCCACCCACACACACATCCCCCGCACCCGTCCCATACACATATCCTCCACCCATACACACATCCCCCACACCCATTCTCACAGCCCTACTTTCACCCCCACACATCCATCCACACATCCCACCAACACCCACAAATATCACTACCCACCAACACCCACACACCTCAACCCATCCAAACGCATACCCCCACCCACATTCCCCCACCCACACATCCCCACCCACACATATCACCACACTCACACACACCCTCCACACATACTCACACATCCTCACATCTAGACACACACAAAATGCCTCACGTGAGCATTGAAACTAGTATGAACAAACTCCCACACTTTAATCACACATATACACTGACAATTGTCGTGAGCAGTCTCATAAAAATGTTAAACACGGAGAAAAATGTGTACATAAACAGTGTGTGAAGTAAAAATAGTGATGCACACAAACACACACACACACACACACACACACACACACACACACATTCCCTCTCACTGTCACTCATTCTGTCTCTCACTCAAACTACAGTAATGTGCTAGTAAGGGATAGTGTTCCAGAGAGTCAGGCCGTGGACCACTGGCCCGTGATTCTTGATGACCTTTTTTGGATTCAAGACCTCGCTAATACCAATTTACAAGTGAAGGAAAATAAGAAAAAGCGTTTGTGGATAACCGATGTAATCTTGAGCAAAATGACACAAAGAAAGAAAGCAAAGAACACTTAAAAAACAAAAAAATGCACAGGAGGTAGCAGTCAACCCCAGAATTTTCGCTGTTCGTGATTCCTGGGCACATTTTACGTTCAGTAGTTTGCAATTGCTTTCTGAACGACCGGGTCCTATATTTGCATGCTATATTATATGCAGATCCTAATAAGATGGAAGCAGTACTTCGAACAACTTCTCAACATCCCATCAGATGTCACAGGAATTCAAGAGACCTACACAGATGTCACCGAAGAACTAGAACCAGACATACTAAAAGAAGAAATTATAGAAGCCATCAGATTAGCCCCATTGAACAAATCAAAAGGACAGGATGAAATACCAAATGAACTAATTAAAGCAGCAAGAGAAGTAGGAACAGCTTGGCTACATAGACTATTCAACCATGTTTGGGTAGAACAACAGACACCACGAGGCTGGGGAAACGCCATAATTATCCCAACAAAGGCAGCAAAAGAGATTGCACACAATACAGAGGCATTTCACTGTTGAGCCATACTGGGAAAATATTTTGCAAAATTCTTGAAAAAAGATTACGAACTACTTTAGATCCCCAGCTAAGCGAAACGCAGCTTGGATTTAGGAAAAACAAAGGATGCACAGACGCCATTTTTGCTCTTAGACAACTTATAGAAAAATCAATCGAATTCAATGAAACACTCTACTTAGCCTTTGTCGACCAAGAAAAGGCATTTGATAGGGTAGATAGAAACAAGCTGTGGGAAATCCTTAAACAATATGGAGTGAGTACACATCTAACAAACCTATGTAGAAGTTTATACAACAACAGTGAATGCATAGTGAGAGCAACTGGAGGACACTCAGAACTCTTCACCATAAGATCTGGAGTACGACAAGGTTGTGTCCTGTCCCCTCTCTTGTTCATAACATATATAGACAACATATGTAAAGAAACCAGCCAAGCAGAGACAGCAAGAATACCGCATGACGAGAACACAGAAGAAGAACCATCTGCAAATCTAACGATTAGAGAACTCCTGTTTGCGGACGACCAAGCACTAATAGCAAAATCAGAAGCTGAATTACAAGACCACATGAATAGTCTAAATGTGTAGGGAACATGACATGAAAATTAGCACAAGCAAAACAGAGGTAATGACTATAACTAAAGAAGAACAAACAGCAACAATTCACCTAAACGAATATCCCTTGAAACAAGTAAAGAGCTTCAAGTACCTAGGAAGTATAATATCATCAAATGGCAGATCAGAAGACGAGATCGAAAATAGGTGCAATAAGGCAAATCAACTCATTGGACAAATGGCACCAATACTAAAGAACAAATATGTATCAATAACTACTAAGAAAGCACTTTACAACACAATCTTCCTACCAACTCTGTGCTACCAATGCCAAACCTGGACAATGACAGAAAAAGATATAAGAAAAATCACAACAGAAATGAGGTTCCTGAGAAGAATACTCAACGTATCAAGAAGAGATAAGATCAGAAATGAAGAAATCAGGACTAAAGTGGGGGTTAAAGCTGCTCTAGATTTTATTAGAAAGCAGCAAGTCAAATGTTTTGGCCATGCAAGTAGGCTACCAGTCAACAGCATGCCACAACAAGCAATAATGTACAGACCAGATGGAAACAGAGGAAGAGGCCGACCACGTAAACGTTGGACGGAGGGAATAACAGAATCCATGGGAATGTCGATATACGAAGCCCATAACCGGGCACTCTCACGAAGTTTATACTTCACCTCGACACCGCAAGGTACAAGAGGAACATGATGAGATGAGATTATATGCTGTGTTCAAAAGTTGCACTTTTTATGTCGTGTTTTAATGGTGTAGATGTTATCTTAAGTAGATTTCTTTTTCTGCCTTTCTAGATAAAACGCTTATTTTGCCCCAGATGCAGTTTGAATGGATGATTATTCCATCATGTGGCAACTTCTTGTGGAAGATTAGAGACGCAGTTCGAAGTGTTTATTCGTCCATCCTGTGGCTACCTCTTGTGGAAGAATAGAGACATTGTCAATGGTCTGGAACGTTTCTTTCCTCCCAGGTTATATTAACAAGTCTTGTTAGCAATTTAATTCCTGTTTTTTCCACACGCCATCATTATGAAATATGGCTCAATAAATATGTGTTAACTGAATAAATGGTCTTTTACTTTATTCTGAACTAAGTGTTTGAACTCAACATATATATAAACATTCATTTAAGTCAATGTTTAAACACAATGTGTAAGCATACTTCTGCAAAACTTACGAGGTGTGAATCCAAAATTAAAGATCACCAAAAATCACAATTTAGTGGTCCACGCCCTGGCTCTCTGTGAAACCAGTCTGACAAGATCAGATGAACTACCGACGTCTATATCAGAAATGGAATTCCCATAATTACAAGTCGTGCAGAAAATAATAACTTTAATTTTAGAAATCCCGTTTGGGAATTCCATTTCTGATATACACGTCTGTGGCTACAGTTTGCAAGCATGTCTTTATTTCTCAGAGACCCGGGCCCTGCCTCACTACCAACCCCACGATTCCTGTTTCCCATTGTTCTTGGATTTAAAGCATCGAAACGTTTGCTAAAGCTCACTTACACATTTTGTTTAAACATTGAGTAACACTGATATAATCATACTGGTTGAGGATTTTGTCGTTGAGTTTCTATTTCAGTTTGTAAACATGAAAAATTAAAAAATTGCTCTTGATGTCCGTCATCCATCTTTGTAGCTCGCAAATGTCATTATTAAAGGGGGCTGCGTGGTCTTGAGGAGGTCCCGGGTTCAAGCCCCGGTATGGACCGGGATGTTTTCACGTGGACTTCTAGTAATAAAATTCCCCCAGGTCTCTAGGTAGTGAGATCGGACGCTCGTGTATATTGTTGCGCACGTAAAAACTCCCTTGGCAATTGGAAATCGAAAAAGAGTAGCCTAACGGTGCTGCCCGGGCAAGAATTTCGAGTTAAAAATCTACCCAATGTATTTAAGGATCCTCGCCGGCGCTACGGAGTTCGTGCACTGAGCTGAGTTTCTCCAGATTCAGGTTTGAGTTAGGAGGCGAATGGAGCACTTATGAGTTACACCGGTGTGCCGTGATGTTGATCCATCGACTAAAACTAAAAAAACAAAAACTAAATGTCATTGTAGTTGATCAGTATTTTACCAAATTCCGGGCACAGTAATCCATCAAGAGGATCAATCAACTTGCAGGCTTTGTTTGTTTAACAACATCACCCACCCCACATATTTATGCAACATACAGCTCTCTTTGTTTGAACATTTGTTGTTATCCTTGCTTTGTTAATTTACAGATGAAAGTTCTTCATCTTAAACGCATAAATGTATTCTTGTGAACTAGCTTCTGTGTATTATGTTGACAATGAAATACCTAACACACGCAGTGTCTGTTGACAATGAAATACATAAAACATTTTGTGTCTGTTGACAATGAAATACCTAAAACACACAGAAAATGTTGGCAGTGAAATACCCAAAACACATTGAGTCTGTTGACAATGAAATACCTAAAACACATTGAATCTGATGACAATGAAATACCTAAAACACATTGAATCTGATGACAATGAAATACCTAAAACACACTGAGTCTGTTGACAATGAAATACCTAAAACACACTGAGTCTGTTGACAATGAGATACCTAAAACACATTGAGTCTGTTGACAATGAGATACCTAAAACACATTGAATCTGTTGACAATGAGATACCTAAAACACATTGAGTCTGTTGACAATGAAATACCTAAAACACATTGAATCTGTTGACAATGAAATACCTAAAACACATTGTGTCTGTTGACAATGAAATACCTAAAAGACATTGAATCTGTTGACAATGAGATACCTAAAACACATTGAATCTGTTGACAATGAGATACCCAAAACACACTGAGTCTGTTGACAATGAGATACCTAAAACACACTGAGTCTGTTGACAATGAGATACCTAAAACACACTGAGTCTGTTGACAATGAAATACCTAAAACACACTGAGTCTGTTGACAATGAGATACCTAAAACACACTGAGTCTGTTGACAATGAGATACCTAAAACACACTGAGTCTGTTGACAATGAGATACCTAAAACACACTGAGTCTGTTGACAATGAGATACCTAAATCACACTGAGTCTGTTGACAATGAGATACCTAAAACACACTGAGTCTGTTGACAATGAGATACCTAAAACACACTGAGTCTGTTGACAATGAGATACCTAAAACACACTGAGTCTGTTTACAATGAGATACCTAAATCACACTGAGTCTGTTGACAATGAAATACCTAAAACACACTGAGTCTGTTGACAATGAAATACCTAAAACACACTGAGTCTGTTGACAATGAAATACCTAAAACACACTGAGTCTGTTGACAATGAAATACCTAAAACACACTGAGTCTGTTGACAATGAAATACCTAAAACACACTGAGTCTGTTGACAATGAAATACCTAAAACACACTGAGTCTGTTGACAATGAGATACCTAAAACACACTGAGTCTGTTGACAATGAAATACCTAAAACACACTGAGTCTGTTGACAATGAAATACCTAAAACACACTGAGTCTGTTGACAATGAGATACCTAAAACACACTGAGTCTGTTGACAATGAGATACCTAAAACACACTGAGTCTGTTGACAATGAGATACCTAAAACACACTGAGTCTGTTGACAATGAGATACCTAAAACACACTGAGTCTGTTGACAATGAGATACCTAAAACACACTGAGTCTGTTGACAATGAGATACCTAAAACACACTGAGTCTGTTGACAATGAGATACCTAAAACACACTGAGTCTGTTGACAATGAGATACCTAAAACAAGCATCACCTGGATCTTTTCTCAGGGACATGCCTGTGGGCTGGGGAATGAACAGGAGGACAGATTGGCTGGCTCAGCAGAACTTGGTGGAGTATTGATGCATGACAAGGCAGACGTGGTTGCGGCCTTGTGGGAGCACGTGTACACCTCGGAGGAGCAAATGGATCACCATAGTCTGGCAAAAATGAGACAGCGAGGAGGTACGAGGGAATCTAGCCGACGCTCAACGCTCAGAGGAAAGGCGAGACGGACATATAATCAGATTGCTACTGGAACTATTGGTGTTGGAACTCTTCGCTGGCTGCTGAGGATGGGGACAGTGCGCTTATAGGAATGCCGCGAATGCTGTAATGTCGGTTCCTAAGTCAATCAATCAATCAATCAATCAATCAATCAATCAATCAATACCTAAAACACAATAAGTCTGTTGACAGTGAAATACCTAAAACACACTGAGCAAACATGACCAACCTGGACCAGTTCCCAGCCAGTCTGTGTGTACAGTCCTGTAGCGTGGACTTGGCTACACCATTATATGTCTCTCCACAGATGGGAAATTACAGTACCCACCGTGCACACTTCATGTCTGAGCTTAGAGAGGTAAAGGCGAGATTTACAACTCATCCCCCTTGGAGGCAGCACTTTGCTACTTAGGTCAGGAGGCAAGTATCTACAGAAACCTCTCTCCGATAGATGCTTTATAGTCTCAGGCGACGTGAACGCCAATGGTTGGAAGTTTAGAGTTAGTGGTCAGTCTCCCATAGTATTCACAAACAACAATAACAAGAAGAAGAAGAAGCAGAAGAAGAAGAAGAAGAAGAAGAAGAAGAAGAAGAAGAAGAAGAAGAACAACAACAACAACAACAACAACAACAACAACAACAACAACACCGCTTCCGTCATACTGTGATACTGTGATACTGTACAGGCTTCATACCCATTCTGCCTCCGCCCCCCACCCCCCTCCCCCCCTTTCTTTCAATGTGCTCACTGAACCGTAACACCTATCACCCCGTCATCATCCTCCACCTCACTCCCTCGGTTGGGTATAAAAATAAGACATCGGCGATATTCTGAGTTACACACAGATCGGAATTGTGAGGTAAGTATGAACATTGTTTTCCAATTCTCATTTTCTCTTCATTGCTTTCATTTTTTCATCCTTTTGTTCTTCTCGTCCTGTCGTCACCTTTTGATGTAGTGACAGGAGATCTCCTTGACTATATGTTGTGTTTGTGAATGTGTTTGTTTGCTGATGAAGGCTAATCGCCGCAACGTCCTGTTATGTAAAGCTGTACTACTTTGTGTCATTTTATATTGTTTACATTTTCACAGCTTTACCGCAGTTCCACCCAATTTTATTCATGGTTTTACTAAAGAAACTTGAATGATAGGTTTCAGGAAGATATCATTAGAAAATTATTGAGGAAACACAGTAAGTAAATTTTCAAAACATATAATGGAAAATTGAAATGTACGTACAACATTATTTTAATGAAAGATTTTCCTATATTACTTTAATTATTAGTAATTATTTACTGTGCAAATTTAGTGAGATCCTTGCGCTTGATGCTAGCTGCAAAGAGATTTTATGTCAGGTTCCAATTTAGTTGGAACTTCAATTTGAGACAACTTGATTTTGGAAAATTTTGAACAACAACTTGAGACTTCAATCTCAAGTCTCCCCGTTTTGTTATATCCAGCCGATTTTTAAAATTTTTTTTTTATTTTTTTAAACAGCAAATCATTGATGGCACTAACTCCACATTCAGCTAAATTTGAAGATGGAAACGGTAACATTAGTTCTCTTGCACGTTTGGTTGCATTTGAATAGTTGATTTCGGTTTCATCACAATGCCATGCCATCTCTCCTTTTATATTATATACAGTTTTAATTGACTTATCATTTTGCATTTCTGCGAGTTCTTCTTGATACTGTATATCTGAAATATCAGACAAATCCATTAACATTGGCTGCATCATCCAAGTTGGGAAATCAATTTGTTTCAAATCAGAAAATCTTTCTTTTAAATCAGCCGATAAAAGTTTCAGATGATCGCCAATAACATAAATAGCGGTATCAGTCACTTCACATTTTTGGAGCCAATAAAACTGTTCAAAATTTTTGTTGTAAATATATGTCTGACAAAAAGTCGCTTAAAAGTCGACAGGGCCGACTGCATTGCTTCGGGTTTTATCCTATATGGCTCGGTCTCTTTCCGCAGCATGGAAAGCGTCGCACACAGCACGAACTCCGTAGCTCTAGCGATGACCCACAGGAGTCTCCGAAAAATTTGACTCGTGAACCAAAGGAAGCAGCCCGGAATCAATCCCACAACCTTTAAAGCCCGAGTAAATGGGCTTGACCTCTTCGCCACGGAGACTCCCAATATGTCTGACATAATTCAGTAAAGGTAACGAAACCAAATATCTTCGCTTTTGCATCGACAAGAGTGTTATTTGTTCCTTGAAGTTGTTTGTTTAATATATTTAGTTTTACAAAGATATCGGCTAAATAACTCATAAATGCCTTACCATCGACCGTTAACAGATTTTTCATTTCAGTTTTGTCTCTTAAAAAATCAATAAGAGTATCAATTAGTTCCATAAATCTTTTCAAGCAGTTCCCTTTCGAGAGCCATCTTATTTCAGTGTGAAGTATAAGTCTCACATGGTCTTTATGTTCTTCACAACATAACTTGAAGAGACATTCACATTTGGCACTAGCTTTAATAGTATTGATACACTTTATAACTAAATTTAGTACTTCATTTAGAACAGGCGAAATGTTTTTAGCTACCAGGTTTTCCCCACAATGCACAAGAAGCATTCTGGATTAAGCAAGCAACCATTTTTCTTTCCCATCTTATTAGGAGCATCATCTGCAGCACACGATGTTATATGTTTCAATTGTATATTATTGACATCTAATTAATTTTTCAGCTTAAAGCGCATATATATATATATATATATATATATATATATATATATATATATATATGTATATATATATATATATATATATATATATATATATATATATATATATATATATATATATATATATATATATACATATATACATATCTTTGGAGGTAGTGGTGCTTTCTAATGACTTACAGAACAGCATTTCTTCAGCAAAATCACCTATATCAATATATCTTGCGTACGTTATAAGTACGGCCTCACTGTCTCTCACAGTAGATTCATCCATTTGCACCGAGAATTTTCTTGTTTTTAGCTTTTCCACAAGTTGCATTTCAATATCCTCACTCTTTCGTCTATTCTTCTGCTAACAGTATTGTTACTTACTGGCATAGCTTTAACGTCTTTGTCATCTTTTTCCAGAACCGTTTTAAGAAACGCTGATATTGATGGTTTGATTAAATTCTCCCCTATAGTATGACTTTTAACAGATTAAGTGATGAGTAATGAAATTTTATAACTAGCCTCAAGAGTACGATTGATAGTTGCATTATGAACAGTAAATAGAGACTTTAATGTTACTCTTGTGTTTCCAAAATATTTCTTTAAAGTTTCAAAGTAAATCAAATCTGAATTAATATGAGCATTATGTTTCTCCTTCAAATGTGCTACAAGACGACCTCGTTTCATTGATTCGTTGGTCAAGCATTGTTGGCATAAAAGACAAATAGGTGACCTTTCATCGTGGACAGCGGGTATGAAACCAAATGATAAATATTTCCCCTAGACATGTTATAATTTGGGCAGTCTTGAAGTATGTGCTCTGCTGTCTGCGACGCGAATCCACATGTGCACATGGCTGTTTCACCCACCTTGAATTTTGTGTACATGTGGTTGCGTAATCTATTGTGTCATGTTCTGAGGCGCATAATAATGACTTGTTCTGGTCTGTCCATAATGTGGTAGTCATCTTGAGCAGGCTTTGGGGGCTTTCTGACTGATCTGATCATTATTTCCTTTTGGTGGTTTGTAACGGGCACATCAGGCTGCTCTTCTTTGGCTCCTTCCTTAGCCAATTGATCAGCTCTGTCGTTTCCGGGTACTCCACAGTGGGATGGTATCCATTGTATGGTGACCTTATGCTGACTGCTAAGTTCAGAAAGTAGTGTCCTTAGTACTGGCAATTTCCCAGACAGGAGCGCCTCGAGTACTGATTTTGCATCTGTCAATAGCACCACAGACTGTGTACCATTGCTGGTATTTATTAATTTCTCTGTTGCTATCTTGATTGCCTCAATTTCAAGTTCCAATGTGAAAATTATAGAGGAGTATCACTACTGTCCATAAGCTATAAGATACTATCCGCAGTACTAATAAATAGACTAAAACCATATTCAGAATACATATTAGGTGACTACCAGGCGGGTTTTAGACAAAACTGATCAACAATAGATCAGATATTTATCTTACGACAAATAGCCGAGAAAATTAGGAATATAAAAGAGATCTCCATAACATTTTTGTGGATTTTAAAAAGGCTTATGATAGTGTCCATAGGAATAGCCTATGGAATGTTATGCGGGAATTTGGAATACCAAGGAAGTTAATCAACATGATCATACTGTGCATGGAAGATACTTATGATATAGTAACATATAAAGGCAGGAAATCTGACCCTTTCCAAATAACATTTGGCTTGAAACAGGGTGATGCACTATCGCCGCTACTCTTCAATCTGGCTCTAGAGAAAGTTGTAAGGAGGTTAAGGAGGAATGTGATATTGGAGGAACATCCAAGCTGCTTGGTTATGCAGATGATATAGATATTATAGGGGATAATGAACAAATGAAATTGTAAATATTGACTCACTTAATGGAAAAAGCCCAACAGATGGGGCTGGTTATCAACCAGGATAAGACAGAATATATTTTAATTTCAAACTAAAAAACTCTGGCCACATACAAATAGATAATAAGACCATTAAAAGAACGGAAACATACAAATATCTGGGTACAATTTTCAACTTCTTCAACATCATAAGGGAAGAAATACAAACTAGAATCAATTCTGGAAATAAGATATACTACGCACTACAACATCTACTAAAATCAAAAATTCAGAACAAATAGCGCGAAATGCTTAGTGCCGGTCCAGTGTAACCAGTAGTTCAACTCTAACGTCTAACAATGAAATCACGGCTACTAACATGAAGGACATAATTTTGTATAGTGGACGTTTACCCAGTTCGAGTAGCGACTGAGAGTCGCCATAAGGTTAACTTAAACTCTTTAGGAGTCCATTTTCGAATTGCGCCCCCCAACCCCCTTAACAATCTAATTGCCCCCCGCCCCCGGCCCCCTGTTTGTCGTGGGTTCCACATTGGGAAACACTGGATTATACCTTGATTCGCAGACGCCATTTAAGCGTGGTTTCTGCAAGAATTTCTCTTACTCTCCGCATCGGTCTCACTGACATAACAGAGGCGGAACTGAAACGCTTCATTAATTATGTCAAGAACATCCATCCATCGATCAAATTCACCACATAAATTTCCACCACCTCTTTCAGTTTCCTTGACACCACTATTAAAATAAACCCTACAGGCCTCACGACCTCCGTGTACTACAAACCTACGGATGCTCACGGTTTCCTCCTGTACAGCTCATACCATCCAAAAAGCTGCAAAGATTCCACCCCATACTCCCACCTACTCCGCCTTCGACGTATCTGTCAGGATGATAATGACTTCCACGAGAAAGCCCATGAAATGCTTGACTTTTTCCGCAGACGGTCCTACCCAGAGAATGTCTTGTCCACAACTTTCTGTTGCATAACCCAAGTCTCGCGGTAAATGTCCATTGTCAAACAAACACGACCTCCTAACAATGAATCTAAGCTTATCCTCATCTTCCATCCACATGCCTATGCCATCAAGCACATTTTCCTCCGACACTGGTCCATTTTCGAATCCGATCCTACCACTCGTGAGGTATTCTCCAATGGGCCTAGGGTAATTTTCCGCCGAAACCAGAGCCTGAGAGACCACCTTGTGCATATTCGCTTCCCCGCGGTTACTTCATCTGTGGTCACATTCAAATGCCATCGTAAGAACTGTCTGACATGCCCATACATTGTTCAGACACCGTCGATTACATTCCCCCTAGGCACCTTCTCCTTGAAAGACTCTTTTACTTGTAATCCCGGAATCTGATATATGCTATCATCTGCAAACGATGTGACATGAAATACATTGGTCAAATTGGCATACGCCTTGCTGACCGGTTTAGAGAACACCTCAGAGACATTAATCAGGGCGCTGAAAAACCTGTCCCCAACCATTTTAATTCCTCCAACCATAATGGAGTCGACGATGTATGTGTCACTGCATTGAAACCTTGCTTCTCCAACAGCTCCATTAGGCTCTAAATTGAATGTCAATTAATCAACTCTCTGGGATGCTTCCATCCAGCAGATATCAATACTGTTGTGGATGCCACTGTATAACTGTGCCATCTTCTCCACCTGTTTACACTGTCTATTACTATGCTGTTCCCCCCCCCCCCCCATATATTTATACCTAACTGTCTCCACACCCCTAAATTATTTTCATATCAGACTGTTCGCATATGTTTGGCTACCTAAATCCTATCTTGCAACCTACTATACTTACACTCTGCAGCCAAAGAGTGCCTTCGAAATTGGCAAAGCCGCCTTTTCTGCTCCCGCATGGGAATCGAGTAGTCGTGCTTTTTGTTTTTGGTATTTCTTTATTTTATGTATCTGTGTTGTCCTGTCCTTGACAAAGATTCTGAGAATCGAAACGTCGGCCGTCCTGTGTGTCGTATCGTACGCTTTTGTGTATATTTTATTTTATTATTCATTTAATATATTTAATGATTGCTTCTGATTTTGGATTTTCACCTGTATTCCGGTATACGATGGATCTCCTTGTAAGGTATGTGCAACGTGTTTCTGTTTAGTACGTTTCTTCTCGCAGGAGCTAAATATACCTATTTGTTTCCAGTTCATATTGTTATATTCTGCTGCAACCGCTGTTTTTCTTATATTTCATATCATTTAATTCCCTGGCTGCTACCCCTTTTCGTCGTCCGTTTTTCTTCTGTTCGTTTGTTTTAGTGTATATATCCATTAGTTTATGTTAACTAGCCTATAGCCGATCACGCCTGCTGACAGACGGACTATGTCATCTCTCCACCGCACCGTCTCTAACATATTTGCCCTCATGCCCCAGGACATGTCCCGTACAGCCATTAGTCTCGCACGTACTATTTTTAACATCACTCGCTTTTCCTTGCCATTTGTATTTCCTGAACAACTGTCTCCGGCTCAAAATTACACCCAAAGGCTTCCTGGGCAATATTCATCTCTCGTTATGTAAACTGATTCCTTCTGAGACACGGCTCTTCAATCGCCTGGCACAAGAGCAGTCCATCAAGTACATGAAGCTGGCAGTGACTGTGCATCAACGACATATCTCCGAACTGAAGTACACCAAGCACAACCTGTACCGGACTCTGCATCTACTGACGTTCAACAACCAGATTGCTTTTCATTTCATCACCTCCATCATTCAACATTATAATAGAGAGCTATACATATGGCTATCCGCACGCAAGAAAGACAAAATTAGCCATTTACGTCCCCATGCCTCTTCCCCCACTTCGACACCCATCAGCCACACCAAACTGGTATGCATACCGCCTGACCTACCACTGTCTCCTGAAGAACATGCTGTTTTAGGTAAAGGTCTTAGTTTTGTCCCTCTATGCCCCCGTATGGACAGTCGCACTATCATGGAAGACGTTTCCAACTTCCACAGACGACTCCGCCTCAAGTACCACCATAGAGATAAGCCTGCCCACAGTCTCACCACATAACCTCCTGACATTTTTCAATCTTCAACTAAATCCTGTTTTACATGGACCCCCACCTTCCGGAGTTTCCAACGCGTGTGACCTCTACATGGCTAACACACTCCATGAGATTAAGCAACTTTCTTTTGAAACGCTCCAACCTATCCCCTCCTGAAAGGCGTGCCCTATCCCAAATACAACGCAGACAGGACATAGTCATCAAACCGGCGGATAAAGGCGGTGCGGTGGTTGTTTGGCGAAAAGATCTATATGTCGAGGAAGTCATGTCCCAACTTAATAAACCTGATAATTATTCCCCCTGCGCCGAAGACCCTACTCTCTCTTATAACCGGAAGATTCACAATACCTTACCACCCAGTGCCTCTTCTCTTCACATCCATAACTCTGACTTGGGCAAACCCACCCTCTACATGCTGCCCAAAATATATAAACTCAAAAATCCTGGACGTCCGATAGTTTCCGCCTGCTCATGCCCGACTGAACTGATCTCAGCGTTTCTTGACAGGATTTTCCAACCTCTAGTTGCGAATCTCCCGTCATACATCAAGGATACAACGTATGCGTTACTTTCATTCAACTCTCTCCAACTGACTCCTGGGAAAACATACAGACTATTCCTAATGGATGTATGTTCCCTCTATACCTCCATTCCTCACGCTGATGGCCTCAGGGCGCTACAGTTCTTTCTGGATCAACGCACAGATCAAGCCATCCCTACTCGCTCACTTGTGAGACTCGCTGAATTGGTCCTCACCAATAATTCCTTTGAGTTCATGACCACTACTTTGAACAACTCAGCGGTGTCGCCATGGGCACTAAAATGGGACCCAGCTACGCACGTTTATTTATGGGACATTTGGAACACCAGATTGAACTCAGCTATGGTGGTCTTCTCCCTTCTTTTTACTGACGCTACATCGATGACGGCATCGGTCTCAATGACACAACAGAGGCGGAACTGAACCGCTTCATTAATTATGTCAAGAACTTCCATCCATCGATCAAATTCACCACAGAAATTTCCACCACCTCTGTCAATTTCCTTGACACCACTATTAAATTAAACCCTACAGGCCTCACGACCTCCGTGTACTACAAACCTACGGATGCTCACGGTTTCCTCCTTACAGCTCACCCCACAACAAAAGCTGCAAAGATTCCACCCCACACTCCCAGCTACTCCGCCTTCGACGTATCTGTCAGGATGATAATGACTTCCTCGAGAAAGCCCATGAAATGTCTGATTTTTCCGCATACATTGGTTAAATTGCAGACGCCTTGCTGACCGTTTTAGAGAACACCTCAGAGACATTAATCAGGGCGCTGACAAACCTGTCCCCAACCATTTTAATTTCTCCAACTATAATGGAGTCGACGATGTATGTGTCACTGCCTTGAAACCTTGCAGCTACAACACTGTCTATTACTATGCTGCCCCCCCCCACCACCCATATATTCATACCTAACTGTCTCCACACCCCTATATTTTCATATCTGACTGTTCGCATATTTTTGGCGACCTAAATCCTATCTGGCAACCTACTATACTTAAACTCTGCAGCCAAAGAGTGCCTTCGCAACTGGCAAAGACGTCTTTTCTGCTCCCGCATGGGAACCGAGTAGTTGTGATTTTTGTTTTTTTGTATTTCGTTGTTTTATCTATCTGTGTTGTCCTGTCTGTGACAAAGATTCTGAGAATCGAAACGTCGGCCGTCCTGTGTGTCGTATTGTACGCTTTTGTGTGTATTTTATTTATTATTCATTTTATATAGTTATTGATTGCTTCTGATTTTGGATTTTCACCTGCATTCCAGTATATGATGGATCTCCTTGTAAGGTATGTGCAACGTGTTTGTGTTTAGTACGTTTCTTTTCGCAGGAGCTAAATATACCTATTTGTTTCCAATTCATATTGGTCGAAAAGGGCGCGGTCTGGTTTTGAGATGTTACCACACCTGGTGAAGGCCCTCTTTCTCACTGTCAACTGCGGTCTTATGTGCGCAGATTTCTTTTGCGATCTAGCTACTTTTTTCTTCTCACTGCCGCCAAATGGACGCAGAGAGTGGAGGTACAATCTCTCCTATCTTCTGGTTTCTCATTTATGGATAATTGTTTCAGATCACTCTCTAAAACCTGGGAATCAGTGCACTGGAGTTTCGCCCATGCCGCCCTCCCAGTAGCGGGAAGGAACTTGACTTTCACCCTGCGATTGTCGGAAACGTGATCAAGCGCGTCACAGGGGCATGGACTTGAACATTACCAGCTCTGTGGGATTCTTCCTGGCGGAGATCTTCTAGAGAACAAACTGACAGGGCAGTGGGAATCGGTTTGTATGTATCGCTTGCAAATCTTGCTTCTGAGCAAATTGGATCAACTTAATTTGGACTCCACTTAATCACCTCGACCTGTAGGGAGCACATGTACTACAGGCCACCCCGTGTCGTCATGCTAGTGTGTTGTTTCCAACTGTGAGACACAACACAGAAGCCTCCTATCCTGCTGGCTCCATCGTAGTGTGTCACTCTCTCTAAAACATCTTGTGCGTGGCAGCAGGAAATATAACCAGTCATGCAAAACGACAACACAAACTATTTTGAAAGCATTTTATTTTGTGCTTGACCCTGTGACCCCCTCTCACTCCAAGAATTATCTTCACCACCCGTTTCTCTCCACACACACACACACACACACACACACACACACACACACACACACACACACACACACACACACACACACACACACACATACACACACATACACACACACACAACAAACACATAACATCATGGCATACATATAATAAGTTGTGTGTGTCCTGTCACAGCGTGTTCCGGAAACAGCTCACGCTTGTGAAGGCCAGGTTGGCCGTGTCGCCGCTCATATCACGATGTAAACAAGGTATGAAGCACGTTATATAAATGCAGTGTTTGTCAACAACATCATGAGGAACACTGTACAAGCCCGACCACAAACAAAGAACAGCTGGCGCTACCTGTGGCGTGGAGGACAACCAGAGACAGGACACGCGCGTGCTTCTACGGAAAGCTGAACGTTGGGCAACCCCTGGGACAACTATGTACAGGTACTTGCAACAGCTGGCACACACCTTCCCCCAATTAGAGTCGCTGGAGATAATCTACAATGGGCTACCTCCCACCACATCCCGGACACATCCCCTGTGCCCGATCCACATGTTCCTACCGTGCTACGCCCGCCCTTCTCTCTTCCATTTTACAGACAATACCTATACACTAGTGGATGTTGATATAGAGCTGTCACAGCAGGTGTTGATGATGATGTCCAGTTACAACTGCCACGTGAACCAGTGTCCTGTAACAGACTCCAGCTCACATTGTCGTTCGGCAGGTGCTGGTCACTTCCAAGGGTGTTTTCTCTGTCGCCACCATACAACAAGAGGACAGTCCAAGGGTGTTTTCTCTGTTGCCACCATACCAACAAGAGGACAGTCCAAGGGTGTTTCCTCTGTCACCATCATACTAACAAGAGGACAGTCCAAGGGTGTTTCCTCTGTCACCATCATACTAACAAGAGGTCAGTCCAAGGGTGTTTCCTCTGTCACCATCATACTAACAAGATGACAGTCCAAGGGTGTTTCCTCTGTCACCATCATACTAACAAGAGGTCAGTCCAAGGGTGTTTCCTCTGTCACCATCATACTAACAAGAGGACAGTCCAAGAGTCTTTCCTCTGTCACCATCATACCAACAAGAGGCCAGTCCAAGGGTGTTTCCTCTGTCACCATGATACCAACAAGAGGACAGTCCAAGGGTGTTTCCTCTGTCACCATGATACCAACAAGAGGTCAGTCCAAGGGTGTTTCCTCTGTCACCATCATACTAACAAGAGGACAGTCCAAGGGTGTTTCCTCTGTCACCATCATACTAACAAGAGGCCAGTCCAAGGGTGTTTCCTCTGTCACCATCATACTAACAAGAGGACAGTCCAAGGGTGTTTCCTCTGTCACCATCATACTAACAAGAGGACAGTCCAAGGGTGTTTCCTCTGTCACTATCATACCAACAAGAGGACAGTCCAAGGGTGTTTCCTCTGTCACCATGATACCAACAAGAGGTCAGTCCAAGGGTGTTTCCTCTGTCACCATCATACCAACAAGAGGACAGTCCAAGGGTGTTTCCTCTGTCACCATGATACCAACAAGAGGACAGTCCAAGGGTGTTTCCTCTGTCACCATCATACTAACAAGAGGCCAGTCCAAGGGTGTTTCCTCTGTCACCATCATACTAACAAGAGGCCAGTCCAAGGGTGTTTCCTCTGTCACCATCATACCAACAAGAGGACAGTCCAAGGGTGTTTCCTCTGTCACCATCATACCAACAAGAGGCCAGTCCAAGGGTGTTTCCTCTGTCACCATCATACCAACAAGAGGACAGTCCAAGGGTGTTTCCTCTGTCACCATGATACCAACAAGAGGTCAGTCCAAGGGTGTTTCCTCTGTCACCATCATACTAACAAGAGGTCACTCCAAGGGTGTTTCCTCTGTCACCATCATACTAACAAGAGGACAGTCCAAGGGTGTTTCCTCTGTCACCATGATACTAACAAGAGGTCAGTCCAAGGGTGTTTCCTCTGTCACCATCATACTAACAAGAGGTCAGTCCAAGGGTGTTTCCTCTGTCACCATCATACTAACAAGAGGTCAGTCCAAGGGTGTTTCCTCTGTCACCATGATACCAACAAGAGGCTAGTCCAAGGGTGTTTCCTCTGTCACCATCATACCAACAAGAGGACAGTCCAAGGGTGTTTCCTCTGTCACCATGATACCAACAAGAGGACAATCGCCAATACCGATTGAACAGATGTCAAACACGCAGAGCAAATGTAACTCGACTAACTGCCATGTCTCTTGCCAGTCAACACAATTTCTCGATTCATAAATTAAGATACACTGTTAAAACATGGGAGAAACAAATCAATAGAAATAAACTGCAGACAATGGGGTTCAACCATATAAAATGTCATCAGACAAACTCTGTGACGAAAACAGGACAGTCAGATGAGGAGGACCTGTGACAGTATGAAACATGGTCGGGGTCCTAGTCTCACAACGGCTCTTATACTAGCCTGGAGATTACATGATTGATGCAGCCTGGTTGTACAGTAACCGCTGGATCTCTGTCGTTCAGTTATCAGTTATCAGTTGGGGTATCGTCATTGCACTCCGGACAGGTCCATGGGTGCTCATTGAATCACGTAGTGCACACACGATGTAATAATGCTGTGATTCTAGCCATATGAAAGCCTGTGTTACTGCCATCACCTCCATCGTCATGCTGCTCGTGGTCACGGAGTTGGCACCACTGGATTCTTGAAAGGTTCGGCCCGCTGAACGGGCTGTAAATGCCCACGCACTTCTTTGCTGCTTTACAACAGATCAATCTGTATAGATGAGCACTTCGGGGTGTTTAAGTGCTCACTGATGAGCGCGTTGACCTCTGCATTGACAGCGGCAGGGTTCTGCTCTCTGCATAGTCTGCAAAGTGTGATATTGCAGGAGAAGGTGCACTTAAAAGCTGGAGGCACAGGCCGGGGTTGATACAGGTAAGAATGCTGACCTGTCTGATGACATCTTCCGCCCGACCCACCCATGATCTGCCCTTCTGTAGCCTTTCGCCCTTTTCACTGAATATATCCTCATGCAGAGGATGCTGCTCATCTGCACACATTTTTAAGTATGCACGAGCTCTCCATATCTTGGTCCTGTGGTTCATGGTCGGGAAGTCAAGGAGGTATCTCGTTGCTACACAGCGGGTGTCTCCCGTGCAGCCCAAAATAATGTGCATGGCTTCGTTTTGTACCTTTTCAAGTTTGCCAGTTGTCAAGGTCCTACACTGTACTGAGACAGACTAGTGACAGTAGAGGGGTGAGGACTTACAGGACATAGAGACAGGACGTCTATAAAGGAATAGACAGAATTGAGACAGCACCCAAGCCAGGACGTAATAATAGATATAACTAGACTCGGGTGGGAACACTAACGTGTTATAGTTAGGACAATAGAGGGACCGACCCAGGAATAGGGGGCGGGCAGACGTGGTCGTGACAACGTGAAGTAGAACAGAACTTTAGAAGGCAGAGACGATAGTGCTGCGTGCACAGGGATTAGCACGCACCCCACGAGGGAGCTTGACCGCGTAGGCAAGCTGCGAGCTGAGTTAAGAGAGACGGGGGACAGACGGCTTTCTGACTGGACGTGGTTCTAAGTTATTGAGTGTCTATGAACGCATGCAATGTTTAGCGAGAGTGTGTTGTGAATTCATACATTGTGTAATGTGATTAATAAGTATTCTCTATTTATGTACAGGCAAAGAACGCCTTAGAGAATTGTCAGGCTTGCCTGAATAAATATTGTAGAGAAAACATCTGTGCATATTATTATTATTTGTAAGGTACAGATGAGGTTTGCCTGAGTGCAGGACTGTGACACCAGTCTGTGTAGGGCTAACAATTAGGATGGCCAGGGCATACTCGATTGGTGAAAGTACCAGTCCATAACACCCGACAGAGCTCTGGATCCCCTCCCCCCCCCCACTTCTCTCTCTCCTTCTCTCCCTCTCTCTCTCTCTCTCCCATACCACATCAGAGCAATAATGGATCTCTCTGTCCCACACCCAGACTACATCAGAGAAATTCTGGATATCTCTCTCCAACACCTTAAACCACATCAGAGAAATTCTGTACCTCTCTCTCCAACACTTCAGACCACATCAAAGAAATTCTGGATCTCTCTCTCCAACACCTAAGACCACATCAGAGAAACTCTCTCTCTCTCTCTCTCTCTCTCTCTCTCTCTCTCTCTCTCTCTCTCTCTCTCTCTCTCTCTCTCTCAAACACCTCAGGCCATTCATAGAAACTCATCTCTCTTCCACACCCAGAACACATCAGAGAAATTCTGGATCTCTCACTCCCTCTCTCACCTCAGAGCACATCAGAGAAATTATGGATCTCTCTCTCTCTCTCTCTCTCTCTCTCTCTCTCTCTCTCTCTCTCTCTCTCTCTCTTACACACACAAGACAGATGACATCATAAATTTTGGCTCTCTTTCCCACACACCGTTGATGACATCAGGGAAACTTTGAATCTCTCTCTCACACACACCTCAGACCACATCAGAGACATTCTGGAACTTTCTCTCTCTCTCTCTCTCTCTCTCTCTCTCTCTCTCTCTCTCTCTCTCTCTCTCTCTCTCTCTCTCTCTCTCTCTCTCTCTCCTCACCCAGACCTCATCAGAGAAATTCTGGTCTCTCTCTTCCATACCCAGACCACATGAGAAAAATTCTGGATCTCTCTCTCTCCCCCACACTAAGACAACATCAAAGAAACTCTGGATCTCCCTCTCCCGCACCTCAGAACACATCAGAGAAATACTGGATTTCTCTCTCCCACACTTCAGACCATATCAGAGAAATTATGAATTTCTCTCTTTCCACACTTCAGACCATATCAGAGAAACTCTGGATCTCTCACTCTTTCTCTCTCACATTAGACCACATCAGAGAAATTATTGATCTCTCTCTCTCTCTGTCTCTCTCTCTCTCTTTCTCTCTCTCAAGATAGGCGACATCAGAGAATCTTTGGCTCTCTTTCCCATACACCGCAGACGACATAAGAGAAACTTTGAATCTCTCTGTCTCTGTCTGTCTGTCTGTCTGTCTGTCTCTCTATCTCTCTCTTGAACACCTCAGACTACATCAGAGAAAGTCTGGAACTCTCTCTCTCTCTCTCTCTCTCTCTCTCTCTCTCTCTCTCTCTCTCTCTCTCTCCCTCTCCCATACCACATCAAAGCAATTCTGGATCTCTCTCTCCCAAACCCAGACCTCATCAGAGAATTTCTGGATCTCTCTCTCTCCAACACCTCAGACCACATCATAGAAATTCTGGATCCCTCTCTCTCTCTCTCTCTCTCTCTCTCTCTCTCTCTCTCTCTCTCTCTCTCTCTCTCTCTCTCTCTCTCTCTCTCTCTCTCTCTCACCTCAGACCACATCAGAGAAATTCTGGATTTTTCTCTCCCACATCTCATACCCCAACAGAGAAACTCTGGATCTTTCTCTCTCTTTCTCTGTCACCTTAGACCACATCAGAGATATTATGGATCTCTCTCTCTCCCTCCCTCTCTCTCTCTCTCTCTCTCTCTCTCTCTCTCTCTCACACACACACACACACACACACAAGACAGATGACATCAGAGAAACGTTGGCTCTTGTCTCACACACAGCAATGACATAAGAGAAACCTTGGATCTCTCTCTCTCCATCCTTATCTTCTCTTTTCAAAAGAAGTGCTGTACTGTACACTACATCTTAAGCTGTGAGAAGAGGCAAGTCTAGGCCCAGAATGCTGTTCTAATCTAAACCCCGATAGTTTCTTGATTTCATTCAGAACCTGGTTTAGTAAAAGACATGCTGCCACTCCTGCGCCGACAGCTGCCCCCTTTTTAATCCACGGCCAATCTTCAACACACGAGAATGAGAGAAGGAGGAATGAATGTTTCTTCCTCTTGTCTTTATACGTCCGTGGTGTGAAGAATGATTGTGTTGCATGACATAATAGCATTGATGACAGGTCCAGCGTATTAAACTGCTGTGATATATTCGAACCGAGTTGCAAAATGACCACCACTGCATGTAGCACTCTAGTCGAACTGAAGTCAAGCTAACAACCCAGTCTAGGCACTCCAGTGAACGAAGAAGAAGAAGATTGGTGTTAGAATGAGAGAATGAGCTTGTACTTTGTCATCTCATCTCTCTATCTCTATGTATGTATGTTGTTGTCAATGAATGAGAGGCGGTGTGAGATTTCACAATGAGTACTTCACCTGCACTTCAATATTCATTCTATACACATGACAATAATTGTATCAACTTACGAATGAAAATATGCATAATATGCTTCTGCACATTATTGCTTCTACCAACATGTGGAGTGTCATTATGTAAAATCATCTCCCTGTTTGGGAAAGCGAGTACAGGAGAATATTCATTATGTGTTTCCGTACATTATTGCTGCTATCCAACATGTGTAATGTCAGTTAATAATAACACAACCCTGTTGGGAAAAGTAAGTAAAGGAAATACACATCATATGCTTTCATGCATTATCACTACTAACCACCCTGGGTAATATCATTAGTAATATTGCACCCCTGTCTGTAAAAAGTAAGTAAATGAAGATATGCTTTCATGCATCTTCACTTCTAACCAAGAGGGGACATATCACCCCAGTGTTAGAGGAAGTAAGTAAAGGAAATGACAGAAGAAGTAAGAAAGAATAAACAGGAAGAACAAACAGGCTAACTTAACATCTGATGCAGCCCTGATTTGGTAATATGAGTTTATATAAATGATATGCCATCATCACCCTGTTCTGTACCATTGCTGTTCAGGATCGGATCTTGCTGTGTACATTCCTTCATGAACTCTCCATCACTCATCTACTAGCCTTGTCATTCTCTGTGTCTGTGTCCTCTGTGAGAACATCTGCCCAAACAGATCATTATGTACAAGAGCAAAAGAGGATATAGCTTGCCAGATGAATTGAAAGATGCCTGATACCAGTACAAAGAAGAGACACTAGCCCTCAACTTGTAGGCACTTCCTGAATCTTCTACTTTCTATCACTTCTATCTGTAGCTCTTTTCATTCTTGTCAACTGGAGAACCATCATCAGTTGAACATATATAAAAAGGATCACCATGTTTATTCACGATAGGTGAGGAAGACGATGTTCGCAGATTTACCCCAGATGTATCACAGATCTATCGCAGATCATTGCAGATCTAGCGCAGATTACTTCAGATTACTGCAGATTATAGCAGACTATTGAAGATCAAAGTGATAAGATCATATTAGATGGATGGACAGACTGTTGAGTAGGGAATGAACTAAACAAGAACCAATGCCAATTGATCAGCTGGAGAGAGAATTAGGGATTCTTGCACTGCGTCAAGTGGACAGTTACCCCGAATCCGTTATTTCAGACGATTATATATTCTCATCTAGAAGCAAAACAATTCATAGTGGAACTGCCAACCTAATAACTCCAAGAGAATCCAGTGCTCAGTGTTATCTAGGTGTCCTTTCAAATGCCAGCATGTCAGACCCAGAAACATCTCACCACCAATTCAGTTGAATTGAACTGAATGGAACTCAATTGAACTTACATAAACTTGAGAACAATTGCCAAAGGCATATCACATTCATTAGACTGAGAGCATTTAAGTAATAACCTCAAGTCATAAATGTGTGTTGAGACTGTTTAATTTCACAACATCATGAATCCATGGAAATTCAAACATTATCATGTGTTAACCTAGAGACATTGCTAAGAAGAAACTTGTGGGTAGGCACAGTGACAATCTGAACTATTACAGGCCTAGATCCAATGGAGTTAAATGATTCCTAAAGGACATTTTAACATTATCTAATTGGTGTGCTGAATTGTAATTCATGTTTCAGAGATGC